>JAODAL010041002.1:0-36328 GCA_025379985.1 Phyllomedusa bahiana
ATAAAATATAAAAACTACCTAATAATGGAATTACGGTTGGTTCATGATACTAAGTATTCCATAAATGGTGTATCCATTCAAATAAACCATATAGCCAAATTTATAACCAAATTTATAATTGGCAGGACCAATATATTTATGTATGAAACATAATTTCCCTCCGCGAGTTGAGACCAGTGGGATAAAAAGTATTCAGAAGTAGCATCCAGTAGGCTTCTCTATCATGGAGTAAATACTCCAGATTGCCTCCTCTTTTTGGTCTTAAGATTCTTTCAATGCCTACTAATATTAAACCTTTGGTATTTGAATTATGGCATTCTATAAAATGCTGTGACACACTAGATTTAGTTCTGGTAGATGTATGAGTAATATCATACAAGTGCTCAAGAAAACGCACTTTTAATTTCGTGTAGTGCTGCCTACATACATCAAATTGCATAATGAGCACTTGATGATATAAATACATGAGTAGTATTACAGTTAATGTATTTACGTATGGAAAAAGTTTTTTAACCGTTGTAGTTAGAAAATTCTTTTGATGGGGAAACAAACCCACAGGTTTTACATGGGAGGTGGCCACATTTGACAAAACCCTTGTGTCGTAACCACATGGTGGAATAGTTAGCATTACTGGTTGCACTAGGGGATAAGATATTACCTAATGTTTCACTTTTTCTGGACACAACATTACAACCTCCCTGTAAAATTTGACTGAGTACTTCGTCATCATTTAATATTGGAAGGTATTTTAACACTATTTCTTTGACTTTTTTAAATTGTCTAGTGTGGTTGAGTACTAAGGTTGGTTGATAACAGGACTGAGTCTGTCCCTTATTGGACTTATCCGATAGCATGCTCTCTCTGACACGTGAGTCAACTTTCTGGGCTGCTCTGTTTAATGTCCAGCGTAGATAACATCTGGCTTTGAGTCTATCAAAAATAGCATCTTTTTCGTAGTCTTCAGCAGAGCTACAATTCCTTTTTGCTCTGGTGAGTTCACCAATAGGAATAGCTTGCTTGGTGTTTTTTGTATGAAAACTGCGATAATGCAGTATAGTATTCCCTGATGTGGGCTTACGGTAAGTTTTAGATTTTATAATACCATCCAAGTTGACTCCAAGTTCAAGATCCAAGAATGTAATATGATCTTCGTGTTGAGAAAAGGTAAATTTAAGATTAAATGGATTATTATTTAGATAGTCCACAAAGAGTGGTATGGCAGACACATCACCCCCCCATATAATGAGGAGGTCATCTATGTATCTGCCATACCACTCCAAATGTCAAAAAAGGGTTTACTCTCCGAAAAAAATATATAGATGTTGCCCACCATGAAAAAACTGTGAAGGTTAGCCAATTGGATGGGCGAACATTTCGCCCCCCATGGGGAAACCCTCTTATTTGCAGATACATGTCTCATTATAGGAAAAATTTGTGTTTCATGGGAAAATCAGTTAACCTGCAAATTGTTATTGCACCAAGTCAGGGTGAAGTAGCTTTATATTCACAAGATGGAAACTGGAGTGGCATCTGAACGGCCACGCGATGTGGAATGCTAGTGTATAGCGATTCCACATCGCAACTGACCCAACTGAAATTATGTTTCCAAGTTTTATTATGTAGAGATGCAAGTACACTCTTGGAGTCTTTCAGATAACCTGGCACTCGACACACAAAGGGCTGCAAAATTGTATCCAGCCACTGGCAAAGGAGCTCCAAAAGAGATCCAATGCCAGAGACGATCGGACGACGCATTGGGGGAAATTCTTTGTTATTTGTGGTACTTTAGGAGTCCATATACAATAGGAGTAACCGGATTCCGGTGGTTTTAGATAATATTGCGTTACCCGGACCGTCTCTGACCCAAAACTCCCAATGAGACCCCTTCTCCAAGTAAAGTGGCCAAAGCTTCCTTAAAGTTGCTGGTGGGATCTGAACTTAATTTTTTATAAGTAGTCAAATCATCAAGGAGAGATAACATGGATCCATGGTAATCAGATTGGATTCTCAACTACACCATGGCCACCCTTATAGGCCATGCGTATTATGATGTCCTTATTGATTTTTATTTATTAAAGGCAAGCCTCTTGGTGGCAGAAAGGTTGAGTTATTGGACGGTAGGTAAAGAATCTCAATTAGCCTTTAACTCCATTCTACAAGAACATTGAAAAACGATCCATAGAGGCTGTTCTGGACTGTATTGGGTAAAACTTGCTATTAGAAATATTTGGATACATGATAACGTCACTTTGGATAGATGGAACATTTGGTGTATCCCCCAACTCCTCTAATTGTAGAATAGAAAATGCTGTTCCCTAAAGGATAAACCTCAAAGATATTATAACTGTTACCATAGGAATTGGGGACATTTGTGAATTATCAGGACACATGTCAAAGTGACGTTTTAAAGTTAGTATACGAATAAATTGGTTTATGTCCTTTAGAGTACTGAACAACTCCAGATCTTTTTCAAGACCAAAATTTAGACCTAAGGACAATAGTTCAATTTGTGATTGGTCTAATTGATAGGAGGATAAATTTAAGACCTTGACTGTTGGGGATGAATCAATTACTCGAGATTGGTCCTGGTTTTCATTTTGCCGCTTTTTTGAATGTTTTCTTCCTCCCCTTCTGTAATATTTTTCCAGTTTTTTGTATTTTTCTGTGATTTAGACTTCTTGTAATATGAAGGTTGGGAATTTGTAGCTGCCGACGTCGAGGCCTCATCTTGTGTTTCATTGTTTTCATCAGTAGACTCAGAGTCAAGGGAACTGAAACTGACCCGATTTTGTTTTCTTCTCCAATAGTTCCTTTTATTTGGTCGTCTTAGGATAGAGCGGGGGGTGCTCGTGTGGTTCGATCTTCTACCCCATTCATACACTTGATCGTTGTTATAATCATAGCTGTCACGTTCAAATTTGGCTTTTTTATTGGCCGGAATGGAATCTTCTAGTTGAGAAATATTATTGTGCATACGCTGTAAATTTTGGTCAAACTCAGGCAGATCCTTAAAGACTTGTATTTCACTTTCCGTTTTCTTAAGCTCCTCTGAAATTTCTTCCAACTTGGATTCTTCTTGTTGTATAATGAGTTCCATAAGTTGTGTGGAGCATGATGACAAAATAGTATTCCAGCCGAGGGGTTACAAAGGTCATCAGAGTATATAGTTATGGGAATTTTCTGATTCGCAACCTGCCTGGGGATCATTTTTTTGTTTGAATAAATTTTCAGGGTCTAGTAGCGTCCCACCAAATCTTCAACTCTTGAAGCCATAAGCTTTCTAATGACTTTATTTCCAAGAAATTTCTGTTGTCTCTCTGGTTGCTATTAACCTTTATTTTGAAAGACTAACGCAGGTTTTTCATTTCTTTGTATAAGATAAAGCATGCCCGCACTTGCATTTAGCAAAAGTTAAAATGAATCAAGTACCCGAAGGCAGACTAAAAACAAACTTATATCAATGATGATAACCGCCGGGAGGGAGCACGGTAAACTTGGAAATATCAACAAACAGTAAGAGGATAACCAGCTCACCACATTGCAAATTGTGTCAGTTCTTTGGTAAATCGTGCACGATCCATGCTCAATGCACTTGTGGTTGTGAAACAGACTTTCCAAATGATCAGCACAGGGAGATTCCGATAAAAATGAACTTTTATTTGACAAAACTGCCGGTACAAAAACGTGTATGTCGGTGTTTGCAAGGGACAGGCTAGAGCTCAGAGAGACAAAAGGATCGCTGACAAGTTTCGGGCTGAAAAAAGCCCTTAGACCGTTAGCAATGTCTGAATAGAATGCAAGCCTTTTTTATAGTGTGCTAAAACCAATTCAATCAATAAATCCAATAAAAACAACACAACCTAAGGAGAATTCTCCTACCTGAAACCATGACGCTGACTCCACAATTGGATGAAACCACCTGTATTCGTTCAACGGAAACCGGGAAGACGGAAATACAAGAGGTGTGAACGCAGATTGCGTGTCACCCATCGCTCATTGAAGTGGGCTTGCGCATGGATATCAGGAAAGACGTCTCTGGTGGTAACTAAACATGAAGCGGACACTACAAAAAAAGAAAAATATAATATTCTTGGCAAAAACAGAAAAGAAGTACATGGTAGTATGTTTAACTATATCTGTAAATACATACATAAGTAAATAAATCAATAAATTAAATGAATAAATGGATGATATTGTAATGCTAATAATAATAGTACGCTATACCTTTTTATAAGAAAATAAATACACAGGAAACAACTTGAGAATAATACATATAAAATAACTAATAAGGAATTACAGTTGGTTCATGTACTAAAATATTCCATAAAGGTGTATCCATTCAAATAAACAATATTATGGCACCAATTATAATGGACAGGACCAATATATTTACGTATGAAACATGATTTCCCTCCGCGAGTTAAGACCAGTGGGATAAAATGTATTCAGAAGTAGCATCCAGTAGGCTTCTCTATCATGGAGTAAATACTCCAGATTGCCTCCTCTTTTTGGTCTTAAGATTCTTTCGATGCCTACTAATATTAAACCTTTGGTATTTGAATTATGGCATTCTATAAAATGCTGTGACACACTAGACTTAGTTCTGGTAGATGTATGAGTAATATCATACAAGTGCTCAAGAAAACGCACTTTTAATTTTCGTGTAGTGCTACCTACATACATCAAATTGCATAATGAGCACTTGATGATATAAACTACATGAGTAGTGTTACAGTTAATGTATTTACGTATGGGAAAAGTTTTTGATCCATTGTAGTTAGAAAATTCTTTTGATGGAGAGACAAACCCACAGGTTTTACATGGGAAGTGGCCACATTTGACAAAACCCTTGTGTCTTAACCACATGGTGGAATAGTTAGCATTACTGGTTACACTAGGGGATAAGATATTACCTAATGTTTCACTTTTTCGGGACACAACTCTACAACCTCCCTGTAAAATTTGACTGAGTACTTCATCATCATTTAATATTGGAAGATATTTTAACACTATTTCTTTGACTTTTTTAAATTGTCTAGTGTGGTTGAGTACTAAGGTTGGTTGATAACAGGACTGAGTCTGTCCCTTATTGGACTTATCTGATAGCATGCTCTCTCTGACACGTGAGTCAACTTTCTGGGCTGCTCTGTTTAATGTCCAGCGTGGATAACATCTGGCTTTGAGTCTATCAAAAATAGCATCTTTTTTCTTTTTCGTAGTCTTCAGGAGAGCTACAATTCCTTTTTGCTCTGGTGAGTTCACCAATAGGAATAGCTTGCTTGGTGTTTTTTGTATGAAAACTGCGATAATGCAGTATAGTATTCCCTGATGTGGGCTTACGGTAAGTTTTAGATTTTATAATACCATCCAAGTTGACTCCAAGTTCAAGATCCAAGAATGTAATATGATCTTCGTGTTGAGAAAAGGTAAATTTAAGATTAAATGGCACCCCCCGCTCTATCCTAAGACGACCAAATAAAAGGAACTATTGGAGAGGAAAACAAAATCGGGTCAGTTTCTGTTCCCTTGACTCTGAGTCTACTGATGAAAACAATAAAACACAAGATGAGGCCTCGACGTCGGCAGCTTCAAATTCCCAACCATCCCAACCTTCATATTACAAGAAGTCTAAATCACAGAAAAATACAAAAAACGGGAAAAATATTACAGAAGGGGAGGAAGAAAACATTAAAAAAAAGCGGCAAAATGAAAACCAGGAACAATCTCGAGTAATTGATTCATCCCCAACAGTCAAGGTCTTAAATTTATCCTCCTATCAATTAGACCAATCACAAATTTGATATTGTCTCTAATGGTCTAAATTTTGGTCTTGAAAAAGATCCGTTGTTCAGTACTCTAAAGGACATAAACCAATTTATTCGTATACTAACTTTAAAACGTCACTTTTGGAATGTGTCTGATAATTCAAAATGTCCCAATTCTATGGGTAACAGTTATAATATCTTTGAAGGTTTATCCTTTAGGGAACAGTTTTCTATTCTACAATTAGAGGAGTTGGGGGATACACCAAATGTTCCATCTATCCAAAGTGACGATATCATGTATCCAAATATTTCTAATAGCAAGTTTTACCCAATACAGTTGTGATACATAACGTTGTGGAGTCAAAGAAGTCTTTGCATCTTAGTCAGGGAAAAATCCTCCTTTTCTTAGTTTCCAAAGCATGGAGCTACAACAGATAGAATGGAAGCCGACCATCACGGGAGCTGACTGACGCCCATAGGTGACGTTTCGGAGGAAAAACTCCTTCCTCAAACCAGCGTCAGAGACCGCGCTCCATAACAGAATGTACTGCAATGGGAAGCGAACACTATTTATACAGTCCACAATACGTAATGTAATTACACATATTAAAATACAAAGCTAGAAATCCCGAATACTAAATATCTTACAAGAACGCTTTGAGGCTAAATGTCTCGTTCATACCTCTAGGGACTAACGCATCGAATTCATGTATCCAGTATGCTTCATGTTGGCGCATACTACCATACACCATCTCCAACACACACCATCTAAGATCGCTCGTCTGATGTCGAGCCTCATGAAAGTGATGTGCGACAGTAGTTTCGCCAAATTTAACAGTATCTTCATACCTGGATGTTACTGCCTTCTCACTGTAAGTCCTAATAGCAGATTTTTGTTCATTTAAACCTACCCGGATCTGTCGAGTGTTTGACCACAAAACCTTGCCAAAAGGGCCTTAATTAGGTTTTATGACTTTTTTTGTAAAAACATTTTGAACAACCCCTTTTAAAAACCAATTTTAATGCCATTGGGGGGTTTTTGATTTTATCCCCCTTTTTAATGTTTAAAATTTTTACAGTTAAGGCGGGAAACATGGGGGGGAAAGGTTTCCCTTTTTTTTTTACGGTTTGGGGAAATCATTTGTACATGTTTAGGTGGATTAATGTCTGACCTAACCAATGAGTTACCAATCGATTTACCCTTTTTATGGATAAATAATTGTTTTTTTTAAACCCCCTTAACGCCTTTTGGGCCTATGGTACGTCCCGGGGGGCCGCAAAGGGGCTTTGAAGGGGGATCGCCCCGGGGACCCCCCCGCAAAGCCCCCGGGTGTTAGCGGGAAAAATCGCCGCGTAACACCCGGCGTAACAGCACCGGCGGGGGGGGCCCCCGCCCCCCTGGCGCCGTTTTACCCATCGGGACCCCGGGGCCAAAGAGGGGGGCCCGGGGGTTTGGGAATGAAACGCCGTTTCGGTTTTTAAATTTCCAAAAAAAAAAAAAAGTATTAAAAGTTCAAAACCCCCTTTCCCCTTTTTACAAATGAAATCTTAAAATGAAAAAAAAATTTTACACATATTTGGTATCGCCGGTCCGAAAAAAGTCTGATCTATAAAAATAACATAAATTTTATCCCTTACACTGAACACGTAGAAAAAAAAAAATTTCCCAAACGCCAAATTGCGTTTTTTGGTTCTTTTTACGTCACTCAAAAAAAGGAAAAAAAAATGATAAAAAAAGTCCCATGCATTCAAAAACGTGGGCGAAAAAAAGTACACATCAGCCCGCAAAAAATGCCCCTCACTAAAGTCCGTAGGTGTTAGTAAAAAAAAAGTTTTTTGGTCAACAAAATGGCGCCGTGGCCCCAAATTTTAAAAAAATAAAAATTTTTGGAATTTTTTTTACGGTACCAAAACAAAAAGGAAAACCCCTTTACATGTTTGGTATTCCGGATCTTTAAATAACATGTAAAAATACAGAATATGCAAAAAAAAAAGGAAGGGGGGGCGAAAAATGGGTGTTATTTTTGAAAATTTAATAAAGTGAGTAAAAAACCCGGAAGGAAAAACTTCTCCCCCTTTGGGGTTTTTGCGCTTTTTAAATTTAGAAGCAAAACACTCATAACCCGCTTACGGGGCTATTTGTACCCCATAGCCCTTACTACGGAAAGGCTGGTTCTATAGTCCTTTGGAAAAACCGGTGGGAGAAAAAATTCCCAAAGGGAAAAGGAAAAAAAAAGAGGGGACCCGGGACGTGTGAGGGAAAACAAAAAAAAGCCCGGGCTATAGGCTTTTCTTTTAAAGGAGTTTTTTTTTTCTTAAAAATGCCCTGGGGTTTTAGGGGAAAAAAAATTAAAAAACCCAAAAACAAAAAACAATACTTGCGCTTTGGGTAAAACCCCGCGCTTCATCAGAAGTAAAATTATTCAAAGAACCTGGTATATATAATGTTTCAATACTATCTTTGGGTTGTTTGTTTTACGGTAGATGACGTGAACAAGAAAAAGGTGTGAAGAAAGAAGGAAAAATAATTGGACAGAGGAAGTGTCCCCCAAACTGATGTGAAAAGAAGGAAGAAGAGAGGGAAGACCCCGGGGGTTTGACTTTAAACCCCCAGGAAAACATGTCTATTTTTTATTATGTGTAAACCCGAAACAATAAAAACAAAAAAGTTGTGAATTTATGTTGGGGTGGACTAGTTTCTTTTGTTGTGTGAAAATAATAAGGTGATACTCTCAGGGGGGTTTTTGTAAATCACCACTTGAGTGTTAGAAAAACTAAAAAGTTTGCGGAAAGGGTTCGTTAGATCGGAGTTTGGGGAAATGAAAAAGAGAAAGCCAATGAAAAAAAGGGGGCAAATACAAAAAAGGGGCCAAAAGGAAAAAAGGGGTTCTTTATTTAAAAAAACGGCGCCAAAGGATTGTGAGAAAAGGGGTCGATTTAAATTTTTTATTTCCCAGTGGGTGTGATTGGTTGAAAGAGGGGGACTTGAGATTAAACCAATAGTGTGTGTGTAAAAAGGGAAAGCATGGGAATTTGGGTTTTGCTACAGCGGGGGGCCCATGAATAGGGCCCAAACCAAAGGAGAGGTCTGAAAGGGAAATGATTTGGGGCTTTTATGCCGGGGTTACAAAAGGGGCCCAAAAGGGAAAAAAAAAATGGGTTCTCTATAGAGAATGGGAGAAGAAAAATATTATAAGAGTCGTGGCTAGTATAAGGGCCCCATCAGGGGGGATGTTAAAAACAGAGTAGGAACCCGAAAAAAGTTGGGAAAAAAGAATCGAGTCAAAACCCCCCGGGAAAAAGGTTTGGAAACATGAAAAACAAGCATTAAAAATTTTAATGGAAAGTCGGGTTTTGGACGTTAAAAAACATTAGACTTTTAAAATTAAAAATATGTACACAGTTGTGTGTGTATACGGGCATGGTTAAAATGTATAAAAATCAAATTTACATATTAAATGGTTTGTTTTTCATTTAGGTTTTGAAATATTCAACGCGGGTGCAAATAAAATAAATGAGGGATGTTTGGAGATGCGGGAAAGTAAAATTGGACAATGAATAAAAATGCCGTAGGCAGTGTCTTTTGGGTTTTAAAAAAGAAAAAAATAAAAAAGCTTTAAAAAATTTTATGTTTGCCTGAATTTAAAACTAAAATTCTAAACTGAAAAAACACCTTTTTAAATCTTTATTTTGTTTTTTTTCCCGCCCCTGTGATTTAGTGAATTTTTTGTTTTTTTTTTTAGTTTTGTGTTTAACGTTTTTGAATGAATGCAGGAAAAAATTTTTAAAAAAATTTGTTGTGGCATTGGGTTTAGGCCCCTTGGGGGAAAAAAGGGCTGCAACCTATACATCCAGGGAAAATTCCTTTCTTTTGGGGAGGGTGGGGGGGCGGGTTGGGTAATTTTTTGGGGAATGAATCAACAGGAGGATATTTAAAACTGAAAAATTTCGGTGGGGTTTTTCGTTAAAAGGGGCGTGAAACGCTGGTAACAGATCCCCCTCTTTTACACAGGGTCTAGGCCCATTAGACGAAGTGCAATGGCCGAGATTTTTTCCAACATATTGAGCTTACAGCTCATTCTATTACGTAAAACAAACGAGTCTTGCAAATTGGTGTTATTTTATGGGAAAATTTTTCTTCGTTACATATGAAGTAATCTGAGATTGTGGTAATGGAAAACAACATAGACAGGGGGAACCAATTTTTGAACTTCCGGTTAATAAATTTCTTAAAAGGGGACATTTTTGGGGTTTTTAACTCGACTAGGGGCTACCAGGTTTTTAAATTTCGGGGCCTCCTATAAAAAAATATCAGGTCTGGAGGTAAAAGGGCCCTAAATGTGGATCATTTTGAGAATATACCAATGTTGGGGCCCCGATTTTCTTTATGGGTGATCGTGAGAGTTGAATTGTTGATAAGAGAGTATTTTTTTTTGGCTGAAACCCCCCGTTGATTTTCTTCTTTTTTTCGAGACAATCTTTTTGTGTCAAATGTATACAAAAGTTTTTATTTGACCAAAAGATTGTCTCGAAAAAAAGAAGAAAAACAACGAAGGGTTCAGCGCAAAAACAAAATACTCTCTTTTCACACAATTCAACCTTCACGATCCCTAAAGAAAATCTTGGGGGCCAACATTGGTATTTCTCAAAAAGATCCCATTTTGGTCCACTTTTCCTGCCCCGACGATATTATTTATAGAGAGCCGAATTTAAAAAACCCGTAGCCCCTAGTCGAGTTTAAAAACCCAACAGATGTACCCTTTAAGAATTCATCTCAACCGGGAAGTTCAACATGTGGATCTTCCCTTGTCTATGTTGTTCCAGCATTACCACTAGACTCAGATTACTTCATATGTAACGAATGAAACATTTCCGATAAAATATACACTCAATTGCAAGAGCTCGTTTGTTATATACGTAATAGAATGTAGCTGTAAGTTTTCAATATGTTGGAAAAACATCTCGGCCATTGCACCTTCGTCTCAATGGCCTAGACCCTGTGTCAAAAGAGGAGATCTGTTACACAGGTTTCACGCCATTGGTAACGAAACCCACCAAGAGATTTTCAGTTTTAAATATCACTCCTGTTGACTTCATTCCTCCAAAATTACCCAATCGCCCTCAGGCTCTCCAAAGAAAGGAGATGTTCTGGATGTATAGGTTGCAGACTTTGTTCCCCAAGGGCCTCAACAATCCCAAACGGAACTAATTTATTAAAATCTTTCCTGCATTCATTCAGTACGTTAAACACATAACTAGAAAAAATTACAGAAATTGACTCATCACATTGCTGAAACAAAATCAGAGTTAAATGGTGTGATTTCAGTTTAGAATTATAGATTTATTCATGCTACATATAATTTTTTAAAGCATTTTAGTTGTTTTCATTTTTATACCATAGTACACTGCCTACTGGCATTTTATTCATTGTCCAAGTTACATCCCGGCAGTCTCCACATACCTCAGTTATTTTATTTGCACCGCTTTTTGTATATTTCTAACCTCATGAAAATCAACCTACTTATATGTATAATGAGGTATACAGTTACCATGCTCGTATAACACATTCAATGTGTACATATGTTAATTAAAGTCAAATGTTTTACGTCCTAACCCGACTTTCCCATTATAATATTATGCTTGTTTTTCATGCTTCCAAAAATTTTGGGTGTTTGTGACTCTGATTCATGTTTCCAACATTTTTCGGTGTTCCTGACTCTGATTTATACATAACCCCTGATCGGGCTATATCTAGCCACGACTCTTATAATACTTTCTTCTGCCATTCTCTATAGAGAAGCATTTTTTATTTCTATTGGTCCATTTGTAACTCCCGGCATTACAAGCACCAATCAGCTTGCCTTTTCAGACCTCTCCATGGATTGGCCTATTCACAGGGCCCGCTGTAGCACACAACCAATCCCATGCTTTCTCCCTTACACCACCTATTGGTTTTAATCTCAAGTCCCCCTCTTTAAACCCAATCACAGCCACGGGGAAATACAAATTAATCGAGCGCCCTTATTCTCTACAATCCTTTGGCGCCTGTTATTTTAAATAAGAATCCCGTTTTTCCATTGGCCCTTTTGTATTTGCCACCTTTTTTCCATTGGTTATTCTCTCTTTCATTCCAAACTCTCGATCTAACGAACCTCCGCTACTGTTAGCTTTCTAACACTCTAGTGGTGATTTATCTACATCGCCCCCTGAGAGTATCACCTTATTGTTCACCACACACACAGAAAATAGTCCAACCCAACATAAATTCACAACTTTTTGTTTTTTTGTTGTCTGGTACACATAATAAGATAGACATGTTCTCGGGGTTTTAGTCTAACCCCGGGGCATTCCCGTCTCTTCTTCGTTTGTCTTCACATCAGATTGACACTTCCTCTGTCCAAATTTTGTTTCTTCTTTCTTCACACCTGTTCTTGTTCACGTCATCTACCTGTTAAACAAACAACCAATGATATGTATTGTAACATATATATACTCAGTGTTTTTGAATAATTTTACTTCTGATGAAGCGCGGCTGGTACCGCGAAACGCGTCAAGTATTGTTTTATGTTTGTGTTTTTAATTTTGTCTCGGTAACACCGAGTCATTTTTAAGAATAAAAAAACTCCTTTAATGAAAAGCCTATACCCTGGGCTTTTTTCTGTTTCCATCACACGTGCGCCGGGTCCATCTTTTTTCTTCCTTTCCTTGGCATGTAGAATACAGATAACACACTATATTTACCGAAGATGGAACGCCGTAAAAGCAAAACCCTCGCAAACATGGCGAAAATAAAAAAATTTTCACAATTTGCCCCACTTGGAATTTTTTTTTTCGGTTTCCCAGTATATTCTATAGTATAGTGAATAACCCATTAGAAAGTTTCATCTTGGGCCTGCAAAATAAAAGCCCTCATATGTCTATGTAGGTGGAAAAATAAAAATGTTATGGCTTTCAGAAGGCGAGGAGGGAAAAACGAACGTGTCACCAAAAAAAACTCCTGGTCCTTAAGGGGTTAAACAAGTGCCCATAGACAGGGTCGCTCGGCAACACTGACCAATGATGACATATGGCTTTTTGTATTATAGGGAAATGTAGATCATAAATAGAGACAAAGGCAAAACGTTCTTTCTTTGGACGTGTGACAGACTTCAAAACCTCATTACGATCAATTAGGGAGACTTTCAATTCTGCCTTTTCTAACTGTGCTTTATTATACCCCTTAACTGAAAATCTCTTAATTAACCTGCGAGCTTGAATAGAGTAGTCGCTATCTGAAGAGCAGATGCGGCGTGCTCTAAGGAATTGGCTACGTGGAATGCCTTTGAAAGTTTGTTGGTCATATGTCCAGAAGATCCAGGGATGCAAGAAACATAGGCAAATCTTCCAGTGTCCAGAAAGTGAGCATCTTATCGGCATGTCAGACTTGAAGGGAAAAAGGGAAACCCCACCGGCACAGGATTTTCTTGTTTGAGCACCGCTCTCATGCGGAGAGTACGCCTTGATAGGTCTTGCAATAACTGCAGGTTGGCACCCCCGAATTCTAATCTAGGTAGAAGACGAGCTTTGCGCATTATCTCTTCTTTGATGTGGTGGATGACATCTCGGGCCAAGAAGGGACAGTACTTTGTGGCCGCAGAGCTCTGTGAGCTCTATCAAACTCAATAAAAGACCCGTCAGGTTTGCCCAGAATACGATTAAATATCTTCATTAGAACGGTGGTGAGTTCTCCCTGTTTGACCGCCTCTGGCAGGCCCCTGAGTCTCATATTGTTCCGCCGATTGCGATTCTCCAAATCGTCTAGTTGGGCAGTAAGATGGAGATGTTGCGAAACTTGATCCGACAAGGCGGTCTACAAGGAGGATACAAGAGTTGATGTTGTGTCCTGGGTCTTCTCAAGCTGGTGAATCCTTGCTTGGAGATCCGCTACACTGGACTGGACCGGTCGGAGGTCCTGCCGTCACACCTGCTGCATCTCACGGGCCATTAGGTGCATGTCTTGTTTGGTCGGCAGGAGGGAGAGAAGTGCCTTAAGTTCTGGATGCGCTTCCAGCGTAATCATGGCCGCTTCGGGTGGCATCTGGCACGATGTCAGGGCCCCCGGGGTCTCCAGGGATCCTCGGTTTATGGAAGTTGCTAAGTGGCTGGTCGCAGTGTCCCGTGATGGGAGGAATTCGGGTTCGAAGCCCAGGAGGCCACTTTCTGTGGCTGGGAATCCAGTTGAAGCCTGAAGGCCTACGGTGACCCCGCCGGGGTCAGAACAGAAGGGGGGACCACACGGCCAGGAAAGGACGGCGTGGACTGAGATCCAACACCTCTTCCCGCCGGGACCCCGCCACCGCCCCAAGCCACGTCCAGGTCCCCATCCAGGTCCAAGGGCCACACAGTAGTCCGCGCAGAGGGGCTCAAGATCAGAGTGGTATCGTCCATGAAACCTGAAGGGGGGTTGTCGTCCCCTATTAAGCCACTCATCTGGGTAGTTACATTATCGCCTCTGCCGTGCCCTTCAACTCTGAGCTGGTCCAGGCAAGCAGTTTGGAGTCCTGAACAGTGCACCAGAGGAGAGATTGGTGGCCTAGTTCCCTGTTTTACAGTGGTGGGTAAGGGAGCCCAGGTTGCTGTGAGGGGCAGTCCACTAGAGCCTCCATAATTCTGCATTGGAGAGGCCCTCTCTCTCAAGTCAGGACTGGGGACATGTGCAGATCCTTCCAGCACACAGCCGTTACCCCCTGGCGTCTCAGCAGCCCAATTGCCTGGTGTGTTCTGCGGAGTAAGGGCTCCTGCCTGTCCGCCTTCGTCGTCCGATGGGACATGCGGGCAGATAGCGTCCCGGTATGCATGCCGCGGCTCAAGGAAGGGTTTCCCCCGGTATCGGCAGGGTCGCAGGGCCGTGTGAAAGATCTGTTCCCGCGCGGCTGTTCTGCTCCGCACACTCCTTTTGGTGCACCTCCAGACTCAGGACGGGTGTTCCTCGGGAGTACCGGTGTCGGAGTCTCCGGTGGAGCAGAGGCGCCAGGAGGCTGTGTCGGCAGGTCCCGATTCTGGAGGTGAGTGCCTGGGATCAGCGACGTGGCTTCTGTAGGTAGCCGAGGGAGTTGACGCGTGCTTGTGGCTCCGTGGCAAGATGGCGCTGGCAACTCTTGCGTCCAGGCTGGCGAATCCTCCTCCTGCATGTTCTGCAAAGGGGCAAAAAAGTTTGCAATGGAGGGCCCCGAAGGTTCCGCTGGGGTCCCAGAGGCGTTGGGCGTCTTCTCATTCCGTCTCTGTCCCATAATTGTTGTCTCAGATGAAATTTTAGAGGGGTCTACGGAGGAGCTGCAGCAGCACACGTCCTGTCTTCTACATGGCAAACCACGCCCCCATAAAATGTATTTTTAACAAAAAAAAATTTCTTTATCAACTTTCAGGTGTGATGTCTATAAGTGAACATCGCTAAATATTCACCATTTTTTAAGATCAAATAAATATTTATATAGTTTTTAAACATTGTTTATTTATAAAGCTGTTTATAGTAATCATTGTTTACATGTTAAAGGAGTTGTCTCATTACAAGCTTTCAGCCTACTTCAATGTCACTGTTAGCAAAGGATTTTTGAATTGAGGGGCGTGCTTCTTGTCTGCCTCTTCTCCTCCCCCTTCCCCCCTCCCCTCAGCACACAGACAGCTCTCCTTCTATACAGCAGGGGGAGGGCGAGGGGGTTTGCTGCCAGAGTTAACCCTGTGTGTGCCTGCCTAGGTCTGTTGCAAGCTGCTAGATCAGCTGCACTGTCAGCTCCATGGAGACAAGAGAGGGCTGATCTATGAGTGTGGAGAGGTCTGTGAAGCTGTGTATGCTAATAGTAGAGCAGGGGGGGATGCAAGTGTTCCTAAACCCCCGCTTAGCATACAAATCTCCACATCTCAAGCAACAACAAACAAATCCTGTCAGCACAGACACAGGGCAGCTATGAAGTGTGTTACTATAATCAGGATGTGTCACTAATACAGCAGAGCATGAAGCTTTCACATGCCCCCATGATATGTTCTATTAGTATAGTAAGAGCTCCACAGACACATCCTGATTATAGTAACACACTTCACTGCTGTCAGCCTCACCTCTGCTCTCCTCAATCTGTGTAGAGAGCAGGAGGAAGCAGGCACACACGGGGTTAATCCAGCTACACAGAAGCCAGAGCCCTACCCCTCCCTCCACTACAGAAGCATACTGTGTGGGAGGGGCTCTGTGCTCTGACCTGTTTTCAGAAACAGATGAGTCACCAGCACTGACAGCCAGTGAGATAATGATCAACAGGTCAGCTGCTATAGTGATTTCAGGAGCTGATGCACTACTACTAACAGGGATAACTCAAAATTAGTAGGACATTTGTAATGAACATATATTGCAAAGCTGCTTGTTTTTTTAAAGATCTTTTAATTAAAATCCAATCATTGTAGCGAGACAACCCCTTTAAGTTGTTAATGGCCTCTGTTTACGACTATAAGTGACCATTTCTTGTTTATATTCTGATTTGTGAATGGCCTTTGTTTACTATAATGCCTGATTTTGATCAGAGAGGCATATTTGAACAGTGTAAGCATTTAGTATTGTTTATCTGAGGAAGCGTGTTTGTAACCCAGCAAAACGCGTCATGTTTCAATAAAACTTTACCATCCAATCCACCTTTACATATCTATGTTGTGGAACGTTTCTATCTGAAAAGGTTTGCGCCCCAGCTGCACGGCCTGGAGCTGTTTCTCCACTGGGAGATACGCTACTTTATTTCTTCACTTACCTCTAGATGGTGTGTTACACCCCTAGGGGGTGTGTTACACCATTAGAGGGTGTTTTACACCTCTGGAGGTTGTGTTACACCCATATACATGTATATATATTTTTATACAGATAATATTTAAAACAGCCCATAAGTGCATTGGTATATATGATATAAGTTATTAATTCCTTCTTAGTGCAATAATGATAATATGTTAACACAGCTAGATTTTTAAATACATAGTAATGGTTTTTTCAACGGCATTTTTTCATTATCAATTTTTAGGTGTGATGTTTACAAGTCAACATTGTTAATATTATTTTATAGGGTTAAAACAAGATTTATAGTTTTAATATTGTTTGTTTATGACGCTGTTTATAGTTTATAGTGATCATTGTTTATATGTTAAGATGTGAATGGTCTTTGTTTACTATGATAAGTGACCACTTCCTGTTTATATGTTAAGTTGTGAATGGTTTTTTGTTTACTAAGAAGCCTCGTTTTGATGTGAGAGGCGTATTTAAACTGGGTATGTACTTAGTATTGTTTATCTGAGGAAGCTGGTTTGAATGTCCAGCAAAATGCGTCATGTTCCAATAAAATTTCATCACTTAATCCACCTCTACACACCTATCTTGTGGATCGTCTCCATCTGAAAAGGTTTGCGCTCTAACTGCATGGCCCGGAGCTGTTTCTCCTAAACAGGAGACTCGCTACTATGTTTTTTTACCTGCCTTCGGCGTTCCACGTGGTCGCTCAGCAGGAGCTGTGCTGGTGCTGCATCCCTACTAGTCACGCACGGGGAACGCGATTCAGCGAGCTGTACCGTTCAAAGTACAGCTCAATCAGGTGAGCACTTCTTTTGATATCTTAGTAAGTGTTCACGTGAAACTCTCCTTCACATTTCGCGCTGTTTCTTTGTCCTATCTCCTCTCGCAGGTAGTTTTTTCAAAATTTTCCTTAGATCCTTTATGACAAGCTCTGTAAAAACAGGGATGTAGGTACCCTGTGTTGTGACAGGGTAAAAGTTTGATTTAGTTTTTATGTTAGGGCCTAAACGGCCTAGCTTGGCTGCCTCTTCAGGAGGTGTATTAATTCCAGGTGTTTCTTTTTTATGATCCCTCCTATTGAAAAATCTTTTTAAGGTCAATTTTCGAACGAATTTATGTATATCTTGGAATACTGTAAAGTCATTTAACGTATTATCTGGAGTGAAGCCCAAACCCATCTTTAAGATTTTAATTTCTAGGGGCTTAAGTTGATATGAAGATAAAATAAAAATTTTTGCATATTCTGTTACTTTTGCCTTTTTTTTATTTTTGAATCATTCTTTTTTACAAGTATTATATCTACTCTTGTAATTTTTTCTGCTTGTTGTCCCTCTTTTTCCTCTACTGTTAGTTTCCTTTTTCGGTCTGGAGTTGACTTCTGGTTTTGTAGATCTGGTAGAAGTTGTATTGTGAACGTGTCCTCGATTGTATTGTATACGTTCAACCTCGAGTTTGTCCCTAAAAAAAGAATCAGTACAGTAGTATGTATTGTGTTTTCTGAATTCTGTGTTTGACCAACTTTGTTTATTGTATTATTTCTGTGAGGATCCGGTTATGTGTATTCCACTCCCTGTGTGCAATCTATTTTTTCTATGTGCCTTGGGAACAAACTAGGTAGGGCTATAGACGGGGAAATGATCTGATCTAGTGATTCTGTATTAATTGTGCCGCTAGGGGGTAATTGAGTGGAGTGATTTTGAAATATTAATACAGGTGAATTAGTTTTTAATGTAGGTGGAAGTAAATAAACTGATTCATTTAGGGTTTCGTAGGTGGTTGGTTCATCTAAATTGAGGGGTTCTATTTGTGAAATGGGATTCTCTTTTGAATTGGATGCCTCACTTATCTTATTAGACAAGGGGGGGAACTCTTTTCTCAAATTAGTAATGTGGTTCTGTGGTCTAGATTCCTGCATAACAGGTTCTTGCGCTTTCTTGTTATTAACATTTTTCTTCCAGTTGGAGTTATGAAAAAATCTAGGACTCGATGTTCCCTCTATATTACGATTATTACTATTTTTTCTGGGTATAAAGTTGTTCGGACCCAGGAATGTACGTTTGTTCCCTTGTCTTACTACTTCGTTATACTGTTTAGGTCTAACAACTGTATGTTCCATGTCATGTATTTTATCTTTATTTGTTCTGTCTGGACCCCTATTTTCAAACTCTTTTCTGTTTGACGCTACTCTATTCCTAGATGGATAATTGCAGGGGCGTAACTACCGGGGTAGCAGGGGTAGCAGTTGCTCCGGGGCCCATACGGGTAGGGGGGACAGCGCCCCGGGGCAGCTGTACCGCGTCCGCTACACCATTTAATGCCGTCCTGGCCCGTCGGCAGTGCCCTTAACAGTTCCTGCGGCGGGCGGCGGACTGCGGAGCCCGGGCCCGCATACTGCCTCTGAACCCCGGGCCCTCAGCCCCGAGCGTTCAGAGGCAGCGCTTCCATGGGATAGCAGAGTGGAGCGCCGATCACTCCGCTCTGCTACTTCCCTTGCCGGCGCTCTGTGATCACGTGGGCACGCGGTGATGTGACGTCACCGCGCCACCCGCGCTGAGCGCAGAGGCTGCAGGGAGAGCAGCAGACTGGAGCGAGCGGCGCATCGAGGGAGCGTGGACCGAGGTAAGTAAACTATTTCTTATTTTACCTGCCCCTCAAGCCTGCCTGTATACCCCCTCAAGCCTGCCTATACACCCTAAGCCGCCTGTATACCCCCTAAGCTGCCTGTATACCCCCATAAGCCTGCCTGTATACCCCATAAGCCTGCCTGTATATCCCCTCAAGCCTGCCTGTATACCCCCTAAGCCGCCTGTATACCCCCTCAAGCCTGCCTGTATACCCCCACAAGCCTCCCTGTATACCCCCACAAGCCTGCCTGTATACCCCCTCAAGCCGCCTGTATACCCCCTAAGCCGCCTGTATACCCCCACAAGCCCGCCTGTATACCCCCTAAGCCACCTGTATACCCCCTACACCACCTATATACCCCCTCAAGCCTGCCTGTATACCCCCTCAAGCCTGCCGTATACCCCCTCAAGCCGTCCATATACCCCCTAAGCCGCCCGAATACCCCCTAAGCCGCCCGTATACCCCCTAAACCTCCCGTAAACCCCCTAAGCCACCCGTATACCCCCTAAGCCACCCATTTACCCCCTAAGCCACCCATAAACCCCCTAAGCCGCCCGATTACCCCCGCAGCCGTCCGTTTACCCCCTAAACCGCGCGTTTATCCCCGTAGCCGCCCGTAAAACCCCTAAGCCACCCGTAAACCCCCTAAGTCGGCCTTTATAGCCCCCTAGCTTGCCTTTATAGCCCGCTAACTTGCCTTTTAGCCCCCTAGCCTGCCTAGATACCCCCACCTGCCTGCCCTAGCCCCCCAGCCTGCCTGCAAGCCCCCTAAAGGCTGCCTATATAGCTCTAAGTCTGCCTTGCCTGGGAAAATCCCTTATAGCTACCGTGAGCCTGTCTGCCTATATAGCCCCCTAAAGTTGCCTACCTATCTGGCCCCTATAGCCCACCTAACCCCTGTCACCTGTATGGCCCCTATAGCCTACCTAAACCCTGCCTGCCTATATGGGCACTCTATTGGCTACCTAAACCTTGCCTATTTAGGGCCCATATATCCTATCTAAACCCTGCCTGCCTAAATGAACCTCATATAGCCAGGGGCAGGTGAGGAAAATTCCAGGTTTCTAAGAAAATTTGTGTCAAATCTGCAGGGACAAGGGGTTGGGGAAAATTTGTATCAAGAGGGGCGGACGGGCCCGGGATGCAAACAAAAGAGAAATTTTAAAACGCCCTTGCAGAGAAACGCCCACCTTTTAAAGCACAATTGTAATTTAAAATTTGAAAATCATTTTATATGTCGGGCGGGGAGACCCTTGTGTCCACGGGGGGTCAAACCACTAAAATGGTAACTGATGGTGGTTAAAAACAGTTGCAGACCTTTGTGTCCCAACTAGTATAAAACCATTTTATATGGTAAACTAAAATTTTTTCCCCGGGTACTATTGGTCTTTTGAAATGTTCAGTAAAAGTGAGGGTTATAATTCAGTCCCCTAATTTGGGGGAAATTTGTGTACGTTTTTGGGGGTGGAATAATCGGGAAAATTTATTGTAATTACCCCGTTTTTTGGAAAATGGTTTTTTGGTAAAGGGGTTTGTTTTTTTAAGCAGTATACTAGCGAAAGTGGGGTGTTTTTTTTAAAACCCCTTTTTATTATCGGGTTATTATCTAACAGCTTTCCCCGTACATGGTCTGGTAAGGGAGGGGGGGCGTTTTTGGGGAGGGGGTTAGGGGGCCCCACCCAAAATGGCTTTTGGGGCCCCCGGCTTAAAAAAAAACCCCCCATTTTAAAATTGGTTTGGGGATTTTCTTTATTTATTCTATCCCTGGTTAGCTTATGTAATTTTTTATTTATTACATCTAACTTGCTTCTTTTTAAATTACTTATTAGTTTTTGTTCAAAGTTTGGTGAATAGATTAAATGTAGAAGGCCAAAAACATTAATTTATAAAAAGAAAAGTAAGGTTTTGTAACAAAACTTAAATCGCGGGGCCTCATGGCTTAAAAGGGAATTTCCGGGGGGAAAATCTTTATGAATTCAAAAATTTCATTGAAATTATTATTTTTTTTTAAAATTTTAAACCCATTAAATTCCAGGGCGTTGTAAAATTAGGGGGTTTACTTATATTACATAATCAAACGGGGTACAGTGGAAAAGGGGAAATAATGACAATTGGCACGACAGAGGGAGAGGGGAACCCAAACCCGCGAGGGTTACAATCACAAGGGGGGGGAAAGAGACAGGAGGTGAGGGGGCAAGACTGTCTGTGGAGGAAGTAGGAACAAGGGGTTGGGGTTATAGGGAAGCCTGAAAGAAATGGGTTTTTTTTAAAGGTTTCTTTTTGAAGCTGGTGAAAATGGAGGAGAGTCTGAAGTGTTGGGCAGTGAGTTCCCCCTATGGGTGGGAACAGGGAGAAGTTTGGAGACGGGTTTTGTGGGGCTGTTTAAGGGGGGGAGCAGAAAGGGGAAGGTCCCGGGGGGAGCAGAGTGCGTGAGGGGGATATTGGATATTAGGGCAGAGAGGTATGGAGGGGGGAAGGGGCAAGGAGAGCCTTTGTAGGGCATGGTTATTGCTGAAAGGAAATTACGCCCGGCAATTTGGGGAAACCCAGTGAAAGGGGGTTTGGGAGAGGGGGAGAGGCGGGAGGTGGAGGAGAGGGGGTTTTTTAAGGGCCCGCAGAGTTAAGGGTGGATTGGAGGGGAGCGAGGGTGCTTTGCCCGGGAGGCCCACTGAAAAGGATGTTGCAGTAGTCTAGGCGGGAATTACAAGGGGGAAAGGACCAAACCTTTTTTGTTTGTGTCAAAGCCCAGGAATGAGCGGATGCGAGAGATTTTTTTATTTAGGGAGGCGCAGGCGGGTTTTAGGGTTTGGATTTTTGGGTTTGGAAAAGGAAAAAACAGAGTCTAGGATTACCCCCCAAAACAGCGGAAATTTTTGGGGCCGGGGAAAGTGTTTTGAGGGCCCCTTGACCCGTTAATAGAGAGGGCAGGGGCAGGGGGGAGAGTTGGATGGTGGAAAGATGATGATTTTGTTTTTTTCCAAAAAATTTTTTTGGAGGGCGTTTGAGAAAAGGAAGGGAAAAAGGCGACAGTCAGAGTTTCCGGGAGAGTAGAGAAGTGGGCATCTTGGGGCCCGAATTTTTTAGATTGGGAAAACATTTTGCATACAGGGGGTAAGGGGAAAACCCCTTTGAGGCTATGAGCTGATCGGGCCCAAAGGGTTTAGATAGAGAAGGTAGTTGGGCCCAGGACTGACCCTTGGGGGGGCAACCAAAAGAGGAGGGGGGGGGGGGAGGGGGTGGGGGAAGAATTTAGAGGGGCTGAAAGTCCGATCAGGGGAGGGTTTTTAGGAGATCCAGGAAAAATCCAAAATCCTTGATGCCGAGGGGAAAGGGGGAGGAAATTTGTAGCAGGAGGGAAATGGTCGACGTTTTCAAAGGCAAAGGACCGGGTTTTAGGAGGAAAAAGCACAGGTAGGCATGAGGCCCTTTGCGTTTCTTGATCATTTAGTGAACCTTTTTGGTTTTGGGCAGTTTTGGGGGTTTGAGTTTGGGTTGGGGGGGCGGAAAAACCCGATTGTAGTGGGTTTAAGAAGAAAGTTGGCGGGAGGTGGGAGGGCAGCTGAAGATTTAAAGGCTGTCGAGGAGTTTGGAAAACAAAAGGGGAGCAGTGAGATGGGGGGATTTGTTGGGCAAAAAAGAGGGGCAAGGGTTTGTTTTTTTAGGGTTGGAGTGTTTGTAGCATGTTTAAAAGGGGGGGGGGGGGGGGGGGGCCAAAAGGTTTTTTTATGATTTGGTTGAAGAGAAAGGGTTTGGGGCTGGGGATGAAAGAAAGCAAGAGGTCTTGGGGTGAGGTTTGGGGGGGCAGTGGGTCAAGGGCAAAAGGTATTTAAGGGTTGGATTGGACGAAAAGGGGGAGAAACTTGTCAATGGTTTACCGTGGGGGAAGCAAGTTTAAAGGGGGAAGAGCATTTTCAAGGGTTTTGGAGGGTGGTGGGGGGGGGGGGGGCTGCGGGGGTGAAGCTTTCTTCTGATGAGGGGATCTTCGGAAGGGTTGAAAAGGCAAAATAAACTGTGAAAGGAAGGGTGGGGGGCGGAGGTGTCGGTGGACGGAGAAGAGAGTTGAAGGCTTTGAATTTAAAAGCGGGGTGTGGGGAAAAGGGAAGAATTTTGGAGTGGTGAAATTGTTTTTGTTTGGCTGAGGCGAGTTTCCGGGGCTTTAAAAATTTTGGGAGTGAGTTTTTTGTATAAGGCAAAGTCATCAATGGAGTGAGTTTTCTTCCAGCGGCGTTCAGCAATTCTGGAATTGCATACATCCAAGTATATTCATAACATACTGTACATCAACTTTTTCTCTATATTTAAATCAGCATATTTTTTTTTATCTTTTCATCATCCCCCTTCCTGTTTAAAAAAAAAAAATTTTAAATTTTTAAACCCAAATTTTTAAATCTTTAAAAAAATTTTTATTTCCTTTTTGTACATCATTCCCTTTTAAAATTGGGTGCAAGTTTAAAAAAAAAAATCTTCAATTATTTTAAAAAATTTTTGATTAAAATATTTTTAGTAATCTTCTAAGGGTGTTTAAGTTTTTACACTTTTTATACTTTTCCCCCGGGTAAAAATTTTTTTTATTGTTGGGTTTTTTAAAAAAGTTTTGTTTACCAATATAAAATTTTAGGAAATTTGGGATAATTTTCGTAAAAAAAATAGGACAATAGGAATATGTGAATGGTATTCTGTCTTTTGTTTATACACAAAATGGCAATTTGATCAAAATAGGCCCCTTTTTTAAACCCAAAGTTTACACACTAAAATTTTTGAATTAAAAATTTCCCCCCACCCATAGGCCTCATTTTGAAAAATGTTGTGTATTTAAAACCCAAAGTTGTGAAACCCCTTTTTCATGTGGGGGGAAGCAGGATTGTCATCCTGAAAACGCGCTTTTACAAACGGGAAAAGAACCCCTCTTTCCCACCACAAAGAATTTTGGGTTTCGTAATTTTTTTTTTGAAGCACCTAGCCGCACAACCCGGGATAAAATGCCCTAAACAACACAAGCGAAACTTTTTTTCCGGGTACCTTTTAAACGTCCCCCGTGGGCCCCCTGGCCGGGGAAAGGCCGGAGCTTTCTGAATCCACTTATCCAAACCCCTGAACCCAAAAAAACAAAGCTGCTTTAACCGGGCGTGTACAGCCTAAATTGGGGTTTCCTTCCCAAGGGACCATTTTTCCAAAAACTAACAGGGAAACACATTTTCGCCCTTTTTTTTTATTGGGTTTTCACCTCGTCCCCCCCCCGGGGAAACGGCGGCGGAAGTCTCCCATCCCGGTGCGGGTTTAGGGCCCAAAACATTTTTCCCCCTTTAGAGGGTGTGTTTTTCACCCCTAAAAGTTTTTTGTTCACCATTAGGGGGGGTGGGTTTGACCTCTAAGGGTGGTTACACCTTTTGGGGGGTGTTTACACCCCTTTTGGATGGGGGTGGGGGACAACCCCCAGAGGGGGTGTTTCACCATTAGAGGAAGTGTTACACCCCCTTTGAGGTTGGTTTTTTCCCCTTCCTTTGAGCCCAAATGGTTTTCACCTCGGAGGGTGGGGTTTTCATCCCCTGGACCCTTTTGTTAAAACCCCCCTGGAAGGGGGTGGGTTTCATCTCTGGCGGTGTGGGTTTAAAACCCTGGAGGGGGTGTTTCACCAAAAGAGGGGGTGTGTTAACCCTCTGGAGGGGGGGGGTTTCGCCCTTAAGGGTGTGTTACACCCCTAGAGGGTGTGATACACAATTAGAGGGTGTTTTACACCTCTGGAGGGTGTGTTAAACCCATAGAGGTTGTGTTACACCGTTAGAGGGTGTAAATAATGGAAGAAATTCACACAATTAAATGTGTAAAAATGAAAAGGTCTGCTCTGGCGTTTAAAATGTTAAAAAAATTTTTATTCAAACCAACCCTTTTAAATTTCCCCAAATTGTTTATTGAATATAAAATCAAAAATTTAAAATGCAGTAATGCAAACACGTTTTACAGACGCTCGTTCCCGCCCTTTTCATCCCCCTAAAACCCGGAACACACAAAGGGGCCCTTTTAAATTGTAAGTGATAAAAAAAGGCTCACTCCCGATTTCCCCCTCCAAAACCCATCTTTAAAAAAACCGAGAATCCAATATTCATTCCCAAAATTAAAAACATGTGAATTTAAAAAAAAACATTTTAAAAAAAATTATTTTTAAAAATATTATTAAATATTTTACTATTAAAAAACACATATAATGTAAAATAAAAAAGGCCAAGGCCCTGATATAAAAAAATCAAAATATCTACATATTTAATCTAAAGTTTTTTGAAATTTTATTGAACCATAGAGGAAAAAATTTTTATTTAACTTGTTGAATTCCCAAAAGACCCCACGCATATTAATTCTTTTGTGAAAAATCCTTTCTACTGGAATTTAATGGCTTTTAAAAGGGTTTAACTGTAAAAAAACGGGTTTTAACCCCATGTTTATACGCAAAAATGCCGAAAGGGAAACTAAGGGGGGGGGGGGATCGCCCCATTAAAGTCGGACATTAAAAATGGTGATTTTTTTAAAAGGGGTTTTAGACAAATTTAAAAAAGTTTTTTGGGTTTTTTCCCATATACTGAAAACCACACCCTACATTTAAAAGATAAAATATGAGAAGATGTTTTATAGGTTTAAAGCGGGACTTGTTTGAAAAAATTAAAAACCCCCAGGGGAAATGAAAGAAAATAGAACAACATTACATTTACAAAAGTGGTTACAAGTGAAAAAAACCAAATTTCAACAGGGCATTTAAAAAAGGCCCCCCAAATTTTTTTACTTCCCATCACAATTCCCGTTTTTAAAATTAGAGGAGCGATTTTATTTTTTAAAGGGGGGGGCCCTTCCAAAAAATTTTTTTGTGTTTTTTTTTTGGTTAAGTAAAATAACACGGGGTCCCCAAACCCTTTGAACACCCAGTGTTTAAATAAGGTGAAATTTTTCTAACCTCCTGAGTTGAGAAAAAAATGAAAAAGTAACAAAATTTTAAAAAAATTATTTTCCTCCATCTGTACATTAGATTTTTCTTTTTTCTGATTTAGATATTTTTGCTGACTCAGAGATTCCGCTTTATTAAACGCTTCTTGTAAAAGAGGTTTTTTGGGTACAATTTAAATTTCAAATTTTTTTTTTTTAATAACCTGATTGGGGTTTAAAAAAAATTCAAAAGGAAATTTTTTTCCCCAATTGGCGATAAATTTCCCAAAAAGGAAAAAAAAGTTTCCCCAATCTTTGATTTTTTGGAACAAAAAAGATAAAAACCCCCATGGAACCCCAGTGGTTTAACTTGGGTTTTTGGGTATTATTTTTATCATTAAATAAATAAGCAAAAACTAAAAAAACTATTTTGTTTTTATTTATGGTTTCTGTTTAAAAAAAAATCCCCCAAATAATTTTATTTAAAAAAAACAAAAAAACTCCCTTTAAAACCCTCCCAACCCCTCCCCAAAAAAATAGGGGGGTCCTTTAATAAAAATTCTGTAAAAAACGGATTTTTTTTTTTTTTTTCCCAATTCAAGAAAAATTTTTTAAAAAGCATAAAATTGTGAAAACAAATGATGCCCAAAAAGTTTTCCCCCCATCAAAAAAAAAAAAAAGAGGGGACCCTTGTATACAGCTTTGAAAAAAACTTGTGCCCCGGGGGGGCCCCCCACGGGCAAGAACATAAATTCCCACGGGGTTTAAAACCCCAACTGTAACATTTAAAGAAGGGGACCTGGGAAAAAACCTGATACAATGGGCAAAGAAAAAAGAATAAAGAATTCACCCCCATAATTAAAATGTAATGGTTATTTAAAAATCCAATTTAAGCCCTATGGAAGAGCAAAATAAAAAATCAAGGGAAAAAAAAAGGACCAAACAAACACACACAAAGAGGAAAAGAAAAAGAGAAAAAAAAGGGAGGGGTGGAGGTGGGGAATAGGGGGGAGGGGGGCTGGATGGGGAAATACACAACCCCCAGATAAGCCACAGTGGGTCCACCACAGATCTATATCAGGAGAACTGCTCCAGCCCCGATGCCAGAGGACACCTGACAAAATTCAAGCAACCAGAAAGGGGAGGTCAGTAAGATACCCTAAGCCCCCAGGGATTTAGGATGAAATTGAAAGATATAATGGGTTAGTCTTAAAGGTGGACCAATAGAACCATGTTCTATTGAATTTATGTAATTGTTCAGGAGAAAAGCGGATATTTTTAAGAAAAAGATTAAAATCTAAAAAATAAAAATTATCTCAAAAGCACCCATAAAAAGGTTGGCAAAGGATGGGGCAACTCTTGTCCCCATCGGAGATTGATTGTGATCTGCTTCACTGGCTTTTGGATTAATATTTTTGTAATAATGTACACTAATGTATTTAAATTGATTCACTGTATGATTGCACTATTTATACCACTAGATGTCACTGTTTGCTTTGCTTGAGAAAGGTTCTGTTCAGAACTGAAAAGTTTGTGCTGTTGGTTAAATACATTTTCTTCATTTTTTTTTGAAGTGCTGCCTTTCCTATTTTTTTATATACTATTTTCTGACCTTGATCCAGGTCTGATTGCCGTGCACTCTATTCCTTTCATACATAGTTGCTGCTGATTCATAGTTTTTATGGACTTGTATACATGCTGACTTGCAGAATAAAGACGAAGGGCAACATGTCTGAATATTGGCATCATTGCAGCAGTTTTTAGGCGCATTTAACCAGTGTAAAGGGCGCCTGAACTACTGATCCTCTCAAAAATCTGGTGCCTGGTATACCTTGCATAGTAAACTTAAAGGGGTTTTGCCACAATCTCATTTCATACCTCCTGTATCCAGCTCTTCAGCTCTGTGTGCTCACAAGGGGGAGTGTGTGATGTTTTTTGAATTGCAATCATGTGACCCGCAGATACATCACCAGGCCTTTCCCTCTGTAGTCCAAAGGGAAAGGTCTGCTTATAGAAAGCATTGTGAGAGCTGAGAGGTAAAGTTTTTCCCTTCCAAGCACAAGGGTCCTAGGCTCAAATCCCTGCAGGAACCAAACCTTTTTGTTGTTTTTTTTTTTCTCTTTATCAATGCACAGACCTCATTGGGGTTTTTCTTTTTTTTTTATTTGCACTGTTTTGACAATTACTAAGGAGTAGAGTGGCAGAAACCTGGGGTTTGAACACTCAGTAAGCTGCCTGAGAGAAGTGATGTCTGAGCATGTCTGACCAGGAGTCAGGAGCTCTCAGCCCTGGTCGTATCCCCTGGAGATGAGCTGTAAACAATGGATCACTAAAGGAACAGCTAAAACAAAAACAGTGCAGAATTTTTAATAATTATGAATGGTGACAATGTTTATTATTTAATTTCCAAACTTCCCACATCAATTTTACTTTGTGGCAAAACTCTTTTAATAAGGCACAATCGCAAAGAATATCATATCAGTGCTAGTGTATGCAATGCTCATATAAAGGTTCATTGTGTTATTGATGCGCAAAGAGTATCATTGCTACTACCGTAAATGTAATGCGCCTTTTAAGAAGCATTACAGTGTGTCGTGCCCGGCGTATAATGCCCCTAGTTTTGGTGTATTAAAGTTCATTTACATCGAGAATATGGCGTCAAGAGTATTTTTGGGGCAAAATAGACCAAAAAAATGGCACTTGCGTATTGGGACATGTCGCCCAAAATGTTAATTACACTGTACAGTATGAACTCCAAAAAAATTAAACCCAAAAACAATGAAGCGGTTGCATTTTTTTTCCTGTTCACTCCAGATTTTTTCTTTTTCTTTGGGGGAAGAGGAGAGGAGGGTTAGATGCTTTGGTTGTTAGGAACCCTAAAATTTCTGATGGTGGCCCTGTATGAAGTATATGATGTAAAAGCAAAGGAGAGTAATCAACTCCGTCCCTAAGCAAGTATGTCCCTACATAATACTCAGTTTAAGTTAAAGGGGTTGTCTCACTACAGTGATACTGATTCATCTCACCCTCACACCCGCCGGGTGTTAGGGGCTAATCGCCGCTAACACCCGGCCGTTACAGCGCGAACGGGCAGCATCGCCGCCCTGTTTAAACCTTCAGATGCTGCGGCAAAGATAGCTGCAGCGTCTGAATGAATGAAGATCGGTGTCGCAGCATACCTTCATTGATCCAACACCTGGACATGGCAGCGGGGAGCCTTGTGAAGGCTCCCTCACTCCCATGTCCTGGTTTTCCCATTTCCCCAGCCCAGACAGGAAGTGGGAAACCGCCACCCTTGGTACAGTCTAATGCATTGTCTATGCAATGCATTAGACTGTATTAACAATCGCACCACCTAGTGGTCAAGCACTCTAGGTCAACTCATTGTTACAGTAAAAAAAAAAATAAAGTTTTAAAGTACAAAAAAAAGTATTATAAGTTCAAATCACCCCCTTTCCCAATTTTACAAATAAAAACAATAAAATAATAAAAAAGTGACACATATTTGGTTTTCGCCCGTCCGAAAAGTCCGATCTATAAAAATATAACATCATTTATCCCGTACGCTGAACACCGTAGAAGAAAAAAAATTTCCCAAAAGCCAAAATTGTGTTTTTGGTCTTTTTGTTACTAAAAAATGCAATAAAAGTGATCAAAAAAGTCACATGCATTCCAAACTGCTAGCAATAAAAAGTACACTTCAGCCCCCAAAATATGCACACTCACTGACGTCCGTAGGTGTTAGTACAAAAAAAGCTATTGGTCGCACAAAATGGCGGCGTGCCGCAAATTTCAAAAATACAAAAAGTTTGGAATTTTTTTACGGTACCAAAACATAGCGGAAACCCTACATGTTTGGTATTGACGGATGCGTAACAACCTGAAGAATACAGATAACACATTATATTTACCGAAGATTGAACGCCGTAAAAGCAAACCACCCGCAAACATGGCAAAAATAAGTTGTTTTTTTTTCACAATTTGTCCCACTTGGAATTTTTTTGCGCTTTCCCAGTATATTCTATAGTACAGTGAATAACACCATTAGAAAGAACATCTTGTCCCGCATAATAAAATCCCTCATGTGTCTATGTAGGTGGAAAAATAACAAGTTATGGATCTGGGAATGCGAGGAGGGAAATACGAATGTGTCAACAACAAAAAACGCCGGGTCCTTAGGGGGTTAATGACCCAGACGGATACCAAGGATGGAGATGCAAATGCTTTACGAAAAGCCCTTAGTCCACATCCAAAACTGTGGCAAAACGCATTGAAACACAGCAGGATTCCAAGGGTTTGCCTTGTGTGTTATATACTTCACAGAGTATTTTTTCTTTATATACTGGTAAGCCTCCTGCATGGGCTGTGGTACTGCCGCTCAGTCCCACTCAGGGAAATAGGACAGGTTTTGTAATACTCTAAGTTGGTATCTGCCTTGGAATGTCTTTCGTACAAACTTCTCTAGTTCCGGCAGAGCATATAAGAGATGCTTGTCCTTGGACCCCACTAATTTCATCAGGATTTAAAGAGAATCTCATGCCCACAGACAGTGCAGATGTCTAGCAAGGTAATGAGGATAGTCAAGATAGACAGGCCGGCCAAATGGTCACCCAGCAACTATCTGGGTTTATATGTTGTAGTCGCATCACCAAAGTCACCCATGAGTCAGTGCGTTCTTCAAGAAGACTTTTGCTTCAAGCTTTTCGCTTTTTGTTGGCTGCATATTTACCCTGTTTGAACATGTGATAAATGTGCAGCCAGTAACAAGCGTCTAAGATTAAGGGCGACTCTTGGCCCGAAACGCGTCAGCTCGTAGCCCCTCTGACCACTCAGACCACACGTCTTGCCTTTGGCGTGTTTTATTGGTTCAATAAATTGGATATATTTTTACTAAGAATACTGGACCGGTGCCAATCAATTTTTTTGCTCTCTGTCTTGGACTATGTTACGTTTCATGGGACGCTGAATTGAGCACGGACCATTTACCGGGATTGCCGTTTTAAATCAGGAGGTGAGCTGGGTAACTTTTCTCTGTAATTGAATTATTATCAAGCGTATAGCCGGAAACTTAAAGGGGTGCTCCTACCTGTTTCACTGAGCCTGCTCTTCACAGCCAACTTCAGACTCCTGTTCAGGTTCCAGGCAGATCTAGAGCAGTGAATGACACTTCAGCTCTGTTTTTCCCAGCTGAGCCTGCTCAAGGGACAATAGTGACGAAGGGGTTTTAACAGCAGGGTATAAGGCTACAGAGCTCTAAAAGTTTGTCAGTAAGAAACCTAAGCCAGCTCCTGTGCTGCTGATAAGACACAGCAGATAGTGATGTTAACAGTCCGGCCAGTGGTCTGTAGCCTAGGACACCCTCTGTAAACAATAAAAACTGTTCTAACTCTGAAATGAAGCAAATCAGAACAGTAATGTATTTGATAATAGTCTTTATTTACCTTTTCCCACGTTTAAAGATATTCAATGTGGTGAGAAGACCCCTTTAATTCATCTTAAAGAATGCACAGACTTGCAGGTCACTGTGGCTTTGGCCATGTTTTGAATGCAGCTTGTGAACCTAGCCTTAACATATTTAGGCAGTGCAGTTGCTGCCATATTACAAAAAACGCATGTGTTTTAACCTGATAATTCTCCCTCCCCAGTGAAAAAAAAAAGATTACCCTATTTTCCTTTCATGTATTTTCAAGGTTTAATAATATTATCTTTCCCTGTGGAGAGAACAATAGAGCAGTTATTGTAATTACCTACTATTTGTAATGAGACTAAGTAATTGCCAAAGTCAGGTGACCTACTCTGCCAAACAAATGTTCTCTCACACAGCTAGAGAAGGACAATATTTTACAGGACTGTGGAGTCGGCAAGCCAAAGCCCCGACTCCGACTCCTCAATTTCCCAAACCTCTGACTCCTGACTCCCTCATACACGGCGCATGTTTAAGTGAAAACTTTACTGTAGTAAAGTGGTAACATCCGGCTGTTTATCATCTTCTAATGCAATAATCAAGCTATTTAGTTATAACAGACACTGACAAGCAAAAGGGTAACAATGTTTTGATCTTTTGAACACTTGTGGGTAGAGTTGAAGAAAAAGATGTATTTGTATCCAAGTCCAGTCCTGCACCAACATTGGGAATGTGTACAAGAGACATGGGATCAGATTTCAGTCAAGACATCCTTGAATCTGATTCAGAGCCCAGAAGGGTTTCAGGCGTATTAAAAACCCCAAAGGGGGATTTCCCAAATCTAACAAAAAAATAAAAATTAACTTTCTGTTTTTTTGGGAAAAAACAGTAACAATGCAGTTACGGGAAAGAATCGCAAAACTAAGCAGATTTAAAATATTGCAAGAAAAATTTATGTATAAAGAGGTAAGATGACTGTATATAAAATTACGTGCCTCAGTACAAAGTGTATGATGGAGAGATATGGAGCCTGAAAAAGTCACAAGTTAAAAAAACTTGTTCCCCTTTTTCCCTTGTCATGTAAAATATATTTAGGGATAGATTTAGAACACAAAAAAATTGTAAATATGCAAAACACTGGGGAACATTTGTGGAGTCTCTAAATTTGTTCTGAGAAATGTATTCCCTCCATCAATCCTGCTACTGCCCTCACATCGATCTCATTTTTTCCCCGGCCTGAGAACGGCCTCTCTACACAATTTGGTTGGGGGCAAAGCGGTGACCACAGGGGCAACATCTCTAACATGTCAGGGTATAAAGGAATTGCCTCAGCCACAGCTTTCTGATGAAGGTTAAAACTTTCTACTTCTTTGAAAGCGGGTGAAAAATTTTGCTAAAATCTGTTTGCCCGGGGAGTGGAATTTTTCCCTGGGCGCGCTTTGCCTGCCCCATTCATCAATTACACCCTCATTTGATAAGGTGAAGATAGGGGACATAGCACGGCCCCGGACCCAATTCCTCTTGTCTTGAAAGCATCCAACTAACGGACCAACCTTATTAAAATTTTTTTGTAGTGGGAGCGTCCATTTTATACGCTCCGACTCTTGCAAAATAGGCACCGACTCCACGATTCCGAATCCACAGCCCTGATTTTATATGTAATTTTTAATTCCATAGGACTGCTGAAATAAAAAAAAATATTGTTGAAAATTAAGAATAAATAAAAATAATTATCCGGGAATATTGGTTTTAACAAAAATACTCCTTTCTAATGTCAATGTCCCTTTAACCAACTTGGTCGCTCTCATCTGCACCCGCGTCAACAATGATTTGAAGGGATGCAAAACTACATTCCATGTTTTTCCTTGGCAGCAGCTGCCTAACATTGGTCACTGAATTTAAGACTACTGTCTCCCAATATCCCCACGTCTATGGGCGATATGTCCCAATACGCTAACGCTGTTTTTCTGGTCTATTTTGCGGCAAAAACACTTTTGATGCAAAATTCTCGATGTAAATGAACTGTCATACACCAAAACTAGGCGCCGGGTACAACACATTGTAATGCGCCTAAAAATGATACACTGTGCGCCTCCACAACGCAATGCATCTATTGAGGCGCATTACATACACTAGTAATATGTAATGCACCTCGATAAGCGCATTACATAAACTACGAATGATACGTTATGTGCTGCGATTTGCGCAATGCTCCCTTTTAGACGCATTATGTTTACTATGCAAGGTATAACTGGCGCTAGATTTTTGAGAGGATCGGACTTTCTGGCCCACTTTACACTGATTTATTGCGCCTAAAAATTGCTGATTTTCGGACATGTCACTCAAAGTGTCCAGACAGCCGGCAGGTGAGTGCGGTGGACAGGCAGTGGCCTCAGAGGTCATGTTTTGTACTATTCACTGACCCTTGATGTCTAAAGTATAGCACATCAGTGTTGGGGCTACTTGCCGGCCGAAGTGGTCATGTCTGGCCCCTTGTACACGGAGACCGAAGAAAAATCAGTTGTGATTTTCAGATACAAAGCTGGAATTATTTGTGACTGTTAGGGTATGTTCACACGGCTTATTTTGCTATATATTTTACCCCGTATTGCGCTTTACACGCGGCAAAATGCACGCTGCAATTGCGGTAATTCATAGCTCTCATACAGAGAGCTATGGATTAGTGTGTTCCCTGCTACAATACGGTCATATTGTATGCCCGGGGGAGAATTGCCATAGCAATTGTTTGCAGCGCTTACGTGTCGCTGACAATGCAAGCCTATTTTTCATACCCCCCTTTGAAAATTATGCGCTGCAATAAGCCATGTGAACATAACCTTAAAGGGAACTTGTCACATAGGTTATGCCCCCTGGGTGAGGACAGCACAGTTAGTGTCAGACCTGCTGTTTCCAGCGCTGTGTCCCCTTTTTCTGTAAGATGCTGGAGTTTTAGAGCATTTACCCCTCAATTCTTATTCACGAGCAGGTGTTAGCCTGTAGTTAGGGACACAGCGCTGGAAACAGCAGGTCTGACACCAGCTTGTGCTGTCCTCAGCAAGGGGGGCATAACCTATGTGCGGTTCTCTTAACCCCCTAAGGACCCCCGGGGAAAAAGTACGTCCCAGGGCCCCCTAAGGGGCATTGCAGGGGGATCGCTCCGTGACCCCATTGCACAGCCGACGGCCGTTACAGCGCGAACAGCCAGCACTACGCACCGATCTTCAGGACGATCGGCATCGCTGCAGGTATGGACATGGTAGCGGGAAGCCCTGTGAAAGTCCCCCATGCCATACCTGGTTTGCCCCATTCCGGCCCCCAGACAGAAAGTGGGGAAAACCCCCATCTTGGTACAGTTAATGCATTGCCTATGCAATGCATTAACTGTATAAAATATTGGGGCCCCCTAGTGGTAAAGCCCCATAGGGGGGCCAATGTTACAGTAAAAAAAAAAAAAAAGAAATAAATTTTAAAGTACAAAAAACCCCCCCAATAAAATATAAAAAATGAAAATATTTGGGTATCGCCCGCTCAAAAAAAGTCCAATCATAAAAAAAACTCACTTTTCCGTACGCTGAACCCGTGAATAAAAAAATTCCAAATCCCAAAAATTGCATTTTTTTTCATTTTCATCACTTAAAAAATGGAAAAAAATGATAAAAAAAGTCGATGCACTCCAAACTGCTAGCATAAAAATTACGTTTCAGCCTACAAAAAATGCACCACACGACGTCCGTGGGTTTTTGTACAAAAAAGTGTTTGGGCTCCACAAAATGGCGCCGAGTGAAATTTCAAAAATAGAAAAAGTTTGGAAATTTTTTTTACAGTACCAAAACAAAGGGAAACCCTACATGTTTGGTTTGCGGGTGCATACAACCTGTAGAATACAGAAAACACATTATTTTACTGAAGTTTGAACCTGTAAAAGAAAAAACCCCGAAACATGGCAAAAATACTTTTTTTTTTCACAATTTGTCCACTTGGAATTTTTTTGCGGTTTCCAATATTTATATAGTTTCAATGATAGTAATCTTGTCCCGCAAAATAAAAAACCCCCATAGGTCTATGTAGGGGAAAAATAAAAAAATTATGGGCCGGGGGAAAGGGAGGGGAGAAAAACGAACGTGTCAACATAAAAAAAAAAGCCGGGGGCTGGAGGTTGTGCACCCCCATGATAGAGACACACTTTTCTCTCCCTTTCCCCCTAATTCTACTCTCGCATTGATTACATCTTCCCCCCAAAACTCCCTTCTCCCCAAAGTATCCCGCCCCCTACTGAGAGTGCTACCACTGGACATGCGCCCGGTTCATTGCGACCTAGCCCTCCTACGGTTTTTGCAACCGGCCTTCAATTGGAGGTGAACATCACTTCTCTCCACCCTTTTTTTGACAAGCTACAAAATTCAGGGGGACTGTTTATCAAAGTACATGAGCTGGACTCGACCCCGCCTCAGACCCAATGGGAGGCCCTGAAATGCACCCTTAGACTATGTTCACACGGCTTAACGGACGAATTTTTGCCCCGCAATTCCCTGTGGAGGGGGGGGGGTGAGCGGGGGGCCGGGACTTCGCCCGGCCCATTTACTTGCTTACCAGCGGCGCGTATACGCCGCTGGTAATTTACAACCTTACTCCCGCCCCGGGGGATTCGCCGAGCAGGGAGAGGAGACGTAATCCATAGTTTTCTTGAGAACTGTGGATTACCGTAATGAATGGGCCGTTTTTTGCCCGTAATTTTCGCACTCTGGCGCGTAACTACGGACCAAATAGGCCCATTTTAAGCCGTGTGAACATGGCCCCTTTGGGTATACTTTTTAAACCGGATCGGGG
>JAODAL010041003.1:0-36328 GCA_025379985.1 Phyllomedusa bahiana
GTTTTGCTCACCCCTGCTGACTCACGGCCACATGACCCACTTGCTGGCTGCGCCGCTGCCTGACGCGCAAGCTGACGCCCTCTTCTCCTGACGATGATGAAGCCCTTGCCTCACCGGCTCCCAAGTGCGGTCGGCTACTTCATCATCTATTTGTGTTTATCATCGTCACTGCTGCCCCTCATCCCCGGGTCTTGGTATGCAGAGGCTAACCCCTCACAACATGACCTCCCATGCCACTCTCAACATCTATACTTTTCCGCCAACTGCATAGAAGCAGGTTATATTGGCCCATTTCTTCTCTGCCAAGTAGCTGCTGACTGCCCTCCTCAAATTGTTCATCCCGCTATAAAAGTGGCGCTGAGCCCAGACCACATAGTAGATCATTGGCTGAGGAACCGAATGGGACATGGGGCGGGTTGAGGACAGGTAGGGCCGCGACCCGCTCCGGCCAAGCCAACTAAGGGTTTGTCTGACGTTTCCACCGACTCTTGGCGGGGGTTTTGCCCATGTCATCGGGGAGGAAGTGGATGCCCTAGTCAACCAATCAAGAACCCTTGGGTTGCTGAACAACATACGGCCCTAGATGACAGCGGCAGTTCTGGCCTCACCGAGTGACCCCTGCTGCGACGTCCCCTTGCTGTGCTTCGAGCTGGGACTTTTCCTGTAATGTTCGTGCCACTGCCACTCGCAGGGGCAGAGCCGCCACCTCTCTGTCTGACATACTGTTTGTTTTTAAAATGTACAGACACTGTTTTGTGAAGATATCTTAAAAATGATAAATACACACCCCGTATTTGACTCCAAATGAACCCAGTAACAAGCTTGGGTAACCCTTGGATAAAATTGAGCTCCACAAATGGCCAGGAAAAATTGACTTGTATGTGCCGTTTAAAAACACTGTGTATTTTACTGAATATAAAAGCACAAACAGGCTTAATTAACCTTTTGGATATGAATTATCACAGAATTTTTTGGCGGTGAAAAAGAAAGTTTCTTTTACTGGGGGCAACTGCAGAAAAATACTTAGTTAACCCTTGGATGTAAATTGCGCCAAAAAAAATTGAGCCACCACAAACTACTAGCTTTGTAAAGCGTGTTACAATGCGGTGTTTTTTTACGCCACACAACAAAGATAAAATTGTAATTAACCTTTGCTTGTGAAATTTGACTACAGGAAAAATTTATATATTTTGGCGGTGAAAATGAGGTTTTCTTGAGTCCACCACAGCTGAAAAAAACGCTTAATTAACCCCTGGATGTTTAAATTGCGCCAAAGAATTAGCCCCCACAAACTACTAGCTTTGTAGCGTGTTACAATGCCGTGTTTTTTAAGGCACAAAAACAAAGATAAAAATTGTAATTAACCTTTGCTTGTGAATTAGGGTAGAGGACAAGTGTAGATATTTGGGCGGTGAAAATGGCGGTTTCTGGATTTCACCACAGTTTAAAAAAACAATGCTTAATTAACCCCTGGATGTAAATTTGCGCCAAAGAATTGAGCCACCACCAACACTAGCTTTGTAGCCGTTACAATGCCGTGTTTTTTACGCCACACAACAAGAGAAAAAATGGTAATTAACCTTTGCTTGTGAATTAGGCTACAGGAAAAATGTATATATTTTGCGGTGAAAATAAACGGTTTCTTGCGTCACCCCACAGCAGCAGAACAACGCTTAATTAATCCCGGGATTTAAATTTTGCGCCAAAAAAATTGAGCAGCCAAAAAATGGGGTTTATTTGTTTTGTAAAAACGCTGTTTCTTATAAATGAATACAACAGGAACTGGCTTAGATCCCCTAAGATATTCAATGTGCTGGTGAGCAGATAGCATTAAAAGTTATATGCAGCTGCATTTGGACACACAGTGGATTTCAGATCCAATACCCAAAAAATCAGAAATAGAAACGTTAAGAGAAAGAAATCTCTGAGACAAGCTGAGACAACCCACAAAAATCGCTGTAAAAAAATCAGTTTTTCAGTAAGAGCTATCACCGCAGCAGCACTTTCCCTAGTCAGTACATAAAGAGGAGTGTGAGCTCCCAGCGTCGCGCCCGGACTTAAATAGTGGGTGACTCACAGAATCCTGCCGGTCTCTGATTGGCTTCATCTCTGCACATGTCATGCAGGCTAGCCCTTCCCTTTCCCCCCAGATGCTTTGCCCATGTAGCCCATGTGCTCGCAGCCATTTTAAACAATCAAAAGCACGCTTCCTTCACCCAAGTTACCCCAAAGTTCGACTTCGTTCAGAACCGAAGTGTTCCTGAAATTCTAAACGAAGTCCACTTCGTTAGAATCAATTCGCCCATCTCTAACTGTGATGCTTGTTCGCATGTTAGAAAGATACAAACACAAAAATGTATCAGAAGCACTCCACAGTCAAACAATGAGTAAATGAACTATTTCACAGTTTTGATCAAAAATGTGCAGGACCTCAAAATTCAAGTATCCAAAAAGGAGCAGAAATGAATTTAGAAATAGTTCAAATAGTCATTGTTTGCCTGTCTCTTAGCGTTTATAGAGTGCTGCCGATACTTTTTTATGATTGCATTTTTTGCCACCACGTCAGCGTGCACCTACATAATTTTTCTTTAAAATTGTTGTGGATGTGTTGATAAATTTTTAATTTAAAGAGATAGTAAGAAGGTGGTCCAAAAAGTTAAGAGAAAAAATCATTGCTTTCCACAAAGATAGTAAGATATAGAACAAGATAGCAGTTGGAAGGATAGTTTACAAGGTTAAAGTTAGAGGAACACTAGCCACACTACTTGGACGTGGCAAAAAGAAAAAGCTATTACCAGCTTCCTTCAGATCCCTAAAGAGATAAAGAGAGAGTGGTCAAAAATCATTGAGTGGCTACAAAAGACCTGCAGCAAGATTTGGTGGCAGCAGGCATTAAGGTTTCCATTTTCATATTTAGGCAAATACTAAATGCTAAAGGTTTTCATGCCCAAACTCCAAGATGTACACCTTTATGATCTGAAAACACAAAAAAGTCAGTTCCTATATACTCAAAAGCAAAAGAATGAGCCACAGAAATTTTGGGATTCTGTTCTGACTTGCAGTGAAATTAAACTGGAATTTTTCAGGCCTATGGGCCAGTAGTCTGGGAGAAAAAGAATGAAGCATATGCTGAAACAAAACACTTCACCCACGATGAAGCTTTGTATTGGCTCAGTAATACTCTGGGACTGCTTTGCTTTCTCTGGCACTGGAAACCTGCAATGGGCAAGATGGATTCAATTAAAAATCAGAAATACCCAGAACAAAATGTAATGCCTACTAGGAGGAGGCTGAGGCTTGGGCTTCATTGGACCTTCCAACACGTCAATGTTTCCAAGTGTATTCCAAAGATCACCAAGGTTTGGTTTCAGAAGAAGTCCTGAAAAATTCTGAAGTAGTGGGCATAGTTGCCTGATTTGAACTCTATAAAGAATGTATAAAGAATCTTTGGTAAGATTAGAAGTAGGCAGTTGCAGCAACCAAACCCAATAGAGGTTAGAGAGATTAGGATGCTATCATTAGGATAGCACTGACAGACAGCATATACTGCAATAAGTATTGCAGTGTATTAAACAAGTCACCATGCATGTTCAAGGTACCTTATGGGATTAAATAAAAGGAAAAAAGTTTAACAAACTGGTTAAAATATTGAAAAAACAAATGTTAAAAGCTAAAAATATTAAAAAGTAATATAATTGTTACTGCTGTGTTCTTATCAATCGGAACCCAATATAGATGAGGTCCAAGCTAAGTTAAAAAGGTGTTCTGGGATTAAGAAAACTCATTCGTGCTCTTCACATGGAGCTTTTTTGTTGCATTTTTATGCTTTTTTTAATGCATTTTTGGATGCGCTTTTTGTGCAGAAAGGCACAGCAGTTAATGCTGTACATTTCTGCACTAAAAAAAACGCACCAAAAAACACTCTGTGTGAAAGCATCCTTCGAGTACCTTTTCTTCCATGGCTTTTTTACCCTCATATACTAAACCATTACTGTGTATCTTGGGTCCTAGATCACTAACTCCAAGATCTCTTAGGACCAATCTTATCTTTAGACAGAGAATATTAGTATGGGATCAGCTAAAAAAATATATACTAGACAGAAGTTGATCCTTTCCCTCCCCTGCGGGATAATGATAGCCTACCTGGACTGATGGGGTTGGACTCCACAATATGGTAACAGCACAAAGCTGTTTATGTCTCTCAGCTGTGTAATGCCTCAACCCTAAAAACTTATAAGATGCTAAGAAATTAATATCTCCTACCCAACTCGCACCTTTTCTCATACCTCCAGGTGAGGCATGTGCTACAATCCCAGGCAACAGAGAAGAAGTGATACAGCGGTACCAAATATAAAATCCAAACTTCTTTATTCGCAATTCTTAAAAACCAGGTAACCAAAAACAGGGCCCACAGCCAAAAAGAACCCTCTGTCGCGGAGCCGACGCGTTTCAGGTGAACGAATCACCCTTTTAATCATGGGCAAAACTGACGCAACACACAGACTAATATATATACTAAAATGAATGCAGTAATTATCTGCTCACCTGCCTTCAGCCATCCACGCCATCAAGCGCCCATAGTACCCACTTCCGGCATGCAGCCCGCACACCCGGGACGCCAGCATTGGACGCTAGCGTACCATGCGGCGTCTCCAGGAAGTGACGCGCATGTCACCGGAAGTAGCGTAAGACAGCCTGTGACGTAGCATATTATATTGTGCGGCGTCCGGGCAGGACTAGCCGCAGCTATGGTAATGAGTACCCGGCAATGGTGCATCATCAGGGGAGGCCGACAAACAATATGTCTATGTCCATCCCTCAGTGACAGTGCACCATCCGGGAACCGACCGTTGGGGGGTGAGCAGAGACCTGCGATATAGTTGTAAACACTGAAAAACAAGAGCTGGCATGCACTGTAAGGCCGTGTTCACACGGCTTATTCCCGACGGATTTGTGAGCCGTATTGAGCTCACAAATCCGCCGTGAATAAGGGGCGGGACAGGGGCGGGGCGGGGCGAGCGGGGCGGGGGCGCCGCTCCCGTCCCCATAGACAATGCATTGTTTTACGGCGCGTCCGCACCGTAAATAATGTGTATGTCAGTTTCTCCCCGGGCGGATTCGCCGAGCGGGGAGGAGCGAGGGAAAATCCACTGTTCTCTATGAGAGCAGTGGATTACCGTAATGACAGGGACGGATTGGCGCCGTACTGAAGCGCAAATCCGGCGCGGAGTACGGCGCCAATCCGTCCCCAAATAAGCCGTGTGAACAAGGCCTTAATACGCTGTAACGAGGACCATTCAATGCCATTACTAAATGTAAATAACATACAAAGTCATACTACAGTGATCAATATAGGCATAATAATACCCTTCTGATATAAGGTACAATGTTACATTGGGCACAGCGAATACTGCTATAAGGGGAAGAAAAAAAAACACACATGTGATGATCGAAAAAAAAAAAAAAAAAAAAAGAAAACCATTATTTGTTTATATATGATAGAATAATAAATAAAAATAATGAATAAGTTAATAATGGAAAAATCCATTCCCCTTTTGAGGTTCAGTCCCATGGGGCTTCAGTTTCTAATGTGATGATCCAAAAACGCCTCCTATCATGGAGCAAATGTCCCAGATCCCCACCCCGGGTAGATTTGACCACTCTGTCGATACCCATAATTTTTAAATTGCTGACATTTCCTTGGTGTGCGTCCCTAAAATGGTTCGACAGATGAGATCTATTGCGCACCGCAGTGCATGTGATGTCGTTTAGATGTTCAAGTATACGGGTTTTTAACCTTCTTGTGGTGCTACCTACATAAAGTAAGTCACTCTCCATGCTGGTAGCTAAATACACCACATGGTTGGAGTTACAGTTAATTTAGTTACTGATAGTAAATTCTTTATTGTGACGGATATTGTAGAAAATCTTTCCAGAGTTGACAAAACCACAAAACCCCAAGGGGTTGGGCCCATAAACCTGTAAAAACCCTTAAATTTGAGCCATGTTTGTTTAGACCTCTTACAATTGACTGAATTGGGGGCCAGCATACTACCCAGAGTGCGGGATCTTCGTGTAACTACCTGGAGGCCCCTAGCCAAAATATCATTTATAATTGGGTCCTCGGATAAAATAGGTAGGTGTTTCAAGATGATCTTCCTAATTGCCACAAATTGAGTACTATGATCTAATACCCAAAACATTTTTTTTAATCTTTTCAGAAGTATCTCGTGAAACGCGTCGGCTCCGCTGACAGAGGGTTTCAGTTTCTGTGGCTGTGCATTTTCGTTTACCAATGGTTTATTTAAGAATTGCGAATAAAAGAAGTTTGGAGATTTTATATTTAGGTACCAGCTTGTATCATTTCCATCTCTGTTGCCCTGGGACGCTACTAAACTCTACTAAAAAAAATCGGTTTGCTCTGACCGGGATACCTGCGGAGGCCACTGCGATTTGGGGTAAGCTGGTCCATTTTGTAGCTTGTGACATTCGCTATAGAGCTGGAACCGTGCCTATCCAGTACATCGTTGTTATTTCATATTTTCTCTACCCTATGTGGTAACCCTAACAAGCATATGCCCAGGTGACACAAGCGTAATAAATGGGATTCTTTACAATAAAGACAAACAAAAAGCGGACAGCATTCTTTTCCAAGATGCGCATAATATTGCATCTAAACGCCTCTGACTTCTCTTGTAAAAAATAAAGAGCTGGAGAAATTAAGGCACAGGAAATACGCAGTTTGGTGGGATCAGGTCAGCACCTCTCAATTATAATCAAAGAAAATGATACCCCCCGTGGCCTCCGCAATAAAAAAGTCCCTACTCAATTACGGTTGTTTTTTCTGCTGATTTACCACAGAATGTGAATGATATACTCAGCGCATGTTGCTCTCAAATTGATGGCATTATAGTGTGAATGTATGAGGAACTGAAACTAGTGGCAAATCTCCACTGTTTGTGAGAAACCAATGAGGAGTTAAAATCACTCCCAGGGGAATCTGACTTCAATTTGACAACTATCATATGCCAGATGGATCGCTAACATTGAAAAATTTGAGAAGTCACTAATTTTTTTTTTTTTTTGAGATGAAGAAAGAATAAGTCCAAAGAAGATCTCCGGACTTATGACAGGCGTTGTAATATTGATGGGGGGCAGGAGTAATTCAGAGTAAGTTACTCCTACGTCAATTTTTAAAACGAGAACTCCTGGCCCATTCTTCTCCCCATTTGAGACAAAGAAGGGTTATTTCGGGCGTCATAAGACTCTGAATCAAAGCGATACAATGTGGATTCCTCCAAGGATTTTGTCCTCTCAACTCTAATTTTCTCTCAATCCAACTATCGACAACCAAAGGGAAGAATATACGGCCAGCCAAAAAATGGTGGGCGGTTGGAGCTGGAGTAAGGAAACACAAAAAAATGGGTAAATGAAGACTCGTCAAGCCTTCCAATAGAAATAGAACATGAGACTACAATGTACAAAGACCCTGGATGTTCCTCAAATTTGTCATCTTTCCAACTGACTCAGTACAATTGAAAGTCTTGTCGTTAGGTCTTAATTACTGTGTACAGGTTATTTTGATATGTTTTCAACACTAAAAGATGTAAAACAAATTGCAAAGGTTGCTTACAGTAAAACGACATTTTTTTTTCCTGTGATGGGGAGGTAATAGGAGGAGAGTGTTTCAGAGGGAGATGATGATATGATCATGATGGACTCAAGGTTAGACATTCTGACCCCCCCTGAACAAGTGGACATTATGACATGAATCTTTCAAGAGCTACAGATAACCTCGGGTCCTGACATTGGATCACTGCGTTCTTCTTCCACTTCTTCTTTTGAGGTTTCAAACCAGGAATTTTAATCCGTTAATTCCCGTGTACTCAGTGCATGGATCTCTTCAACTTCATTGAAAGAGATCTTAGTCATTTGGCCGCCACTATTGCCCCCCGGTCGAAATTTGCCAACTTAAATCATAGGGAACAATTGCCCTTCAGACAACTTAACAGACAATACTGAACTAACTATTATGATGGCTGAACAAGGGGGGGCACGTGGTGATTATGAGAATAGAGCACTAAGTATTGTGACATTATGCAATCTATGCTTCTTGATACCACAACTTATTGCAAACTCATCAGGATTCCTCTCAAGCCTACATGGCAGAAAAGAGGATCCCTATAATGAGGGCTTTGCATTGGGTGTTCTCACCCAAAAACAAAGGGAATTTATCATGGTGAATTCCACATCCATTATAATACGCTTGCCGTAGATCCACAAGAACATTGAAACCTCCTCCGATCGCGCCCATTGTTATCGGGCATTGGCTCATTGCTGGAAAGACTATGTCATGGCTGGATACCATCTGCAGCCACTGTGACTGTTGTTCCAAGCCCATCTAAGGACACAAAAGGGGAAAAAAAAATTGTCCTATTGTAGTTTACAAAATAAGTGTGGAACATGACATGTCGTGGTTGCGTGGTTGCACTTGAGGGCGCTTTACACATTAATCCACACACCGGGTAGCTCTCCATGCAGTAGAGTAACACTTAAAAATCATGGGATATCCTCTCAGAGTCTTGTAAATTCATTTTTGAGACACAGATTTTCTATTGACCCTCACAATTTTTTCTCTTTTGTATTCTAGTATTATCCTCAGGTCAAGTGGTGTCGATGGGGGCGAAGTTCTCACCTTCCTTGGGCTAATTTAGGTGCATGGCTTGGTGGGAGCTCGCCTACAATCTACACCCCCTGACAAACCCGTTTATTTTGCCGGTTTTGTTTTGTGTATGGCATATATATTCGACGATCCTCCTTTTATTTGGAGGGGCGATGTATCTGCCATAACCTGATTTTCTTTTTTAATCTGAACGATAATCCCTGTAATCTGAGATTTGTCCATCAATCTGACAGAAAATTAAACATTTTCTTGATCTTGTTCATTGTGGTGATCCAGGACACAGGATCATTACACGTACATATCGGAAAACAACAGCCAGGCAATTACTATATTGCACACTGGAGCTTTCACCCCAAACACAAACCCACAAGGGCAGTACCTGTGGGGGGAAATGACCCGAGCCATGAAAAATTGTATGAACCTGAAGATTTTTCTTTGCCGAGGTGTAAGGCTTCCATTGTTTGATGATGTAGGTAACTCGATTTCTGAGTCCTCTACTATTAAGACACATCTTGACACTTTGATGGTGCCATGATCGATCATCCCTGAAGAACCCCTATATATTGAGGGGTGAGAACGCGTCGGGGAGAACAGGAGTGCACATGTTTCAGTTTTGCTAAGGATTACCCCTGGAGTACAGATTATAATACGAACGTGTGGCATTACGTGTTGGGGTATCGCTATTAGTGGAGTACAGTAATCCCTGTAAGGTATCGATCTCTGGCCTAGTAGGCATACTGGCCTGTTCGTACCTGTGTATGGCTTGTTTATAGTACTTTATTGTATATACTCTCTAAGATCGTATCTGTATAGATATTACACATATTATTCCACTACTTCCCCCCAGGTGATATTTTTTGTAATATCTGTTATTCGAGGGAGTCCCAGGATTAGCCATCGATGGATGGGCCGTCCCTTTCCGGACGACTACTCTGTCCGTGTAGGTATCGATAGAAATGTAGTGTTATTGTAGACCTATCCGCCTTATTGTTACTTCATCCACTACCTACCCATTTATTGTTTTTCCCTTTTTTTACCTGGGATTTATGCCTATGTGGTGAATTTGGTGTTGAGATTAGGTTTTTGTGGCCATTGTGTATATTTAATATATGTATACTAAAAGTTATATTTTAAATTAGTAAGGCCTTTTCCTAGTTTTTTTTTTTTTTTTTTTTCTGTAATAAGCTTATTGGCGGCACGTCTATATTCCAACACGCAAAAAAAAGGTGGATTCTGTGACTTTAGTTGCTGCCCCCAATTTTCAGTCAATTTGTAAAGGTCAAACAAACATGCTCAAATTAAGGCTTTTTACCAAGGAGTGGGTTCAACCCCAGTAGAGTTTGTGGTTTTGTCAACTCGGAAAGATTTTATCTACAATAGCCGCACACTAAGAATTTACGTATCCGTAACTACATTAACGTAACTCCCACAGGTGGTGTATTAGCTACCACAGGGAGTGTGACTTACATTATGTAGGTTAGCGATCCACAAGAAGAAGGTTAAAAACCCGAATACTTGAACATCTAAACGACATCACAAGCACTGCGGTGCGCAATAGATCTCATCTGTCGAACCATTTTAGGGACGTACACCAAGGAAATGTCAGCAATTTAAAAATTATGGGTATCGACAGAGTGGTCAAATCTACCCGGGTGGGATCTGGGACATTTGCTCCATGATAGGGAGGCGTTTTGGATCATCACATTAGAAACTGAAGCCCCCATGGGATTGAACCTCAAAAGGGAATGGATGTTCCATTATTAACTTATTCATTATTTATTATTTATTATTCTATCATATATAAACAAATAATGGTTTTCTTTTTTTTTTTTTTTTTCCGATCATCACATGTGTGTTTTTTTTTCTTCCCCTTATAGCAGTATTTGCTGTGCCCAATGTAACATTGTACCTTATATCAGAAGGGTATTATTATGCCTATATTGATCACTGTAGTATGACTTTGTATGTTATTTACATTTAGTAATGGCATTGAATGGTCCTTGTTATAGCGTATTAACAGTGCATTCCAGCTCTTGTTTTTCAGTGTTTACAACTATATCGCAGGTCTCTGCTCACCCCTAACGGTCGGTTCCCGGATGGTGCAATGTCACTGAGGGATGGACATAGACATATTGTTTGTCAGCCTCCCCTGATGATGCACCATTGCCGGGTACTCATTATCATAGCTGCGGCTAGTCCTGCCCGGACGCCGCACAATATAATATGCTACGTCACAGGCTGCCTTACGCTACTTCCGGTGACATGCGCGTCACTTCCTGGAGACGCCGCATGGTACGCTAGCGTCCAATGCTGGCGTCCCGGGTGTGCGGGCTGCATGCCGGAAGTAGGCACTATGGGCGCTTGATGGCGTGGACGGCTGAAGGCAGGTGAGCAGATAATTACTGCATTCATTTTAGTATATATATTAGTCTGTGTGTTGCGCTCAGTATGTCATGATTAAGGGTGATTCGTTCACCTGAAACCCGTCGGCTCCGCTGACAGAGGGTTCTTTCTGGCTGTGCCATGTTTCGGTTACCTGGTTTTTAAGAATTGCGAATAAAGAAGTTTGGATTTTATATTTGATACCGCTGTATCACTTCTTCTCTGTTGCCTGGGTTGCTCTACGGTTTGCTCTGACCGGGATACCTGCGGAGGCCACTGCGATTTGGGGGTAAGCTGTCCATTTTTATTTGTAAACATGTCCAATCACATTTCCCTTTCTGACCCTCCACCCCTTTGTGGAATTTCCACTCTCCAGTCTGTTGGTCTCCTCCCCTTTACGTGGACACATCTCTTTGCTGTACTCCAAAGTGCACCATTGCAAGTTGGACTCCTCTTGTAGAGCCGAGAAAGTCCTTTGGAAGGGGGGGATTTGGGTCCCATCTCTGATGAACAATGGTCTCTTGCCTTGTCAGCCCCTAGGGAATATCCCCCAAAATATGGTGAGAAGTCATCAGCTTTTATTCTACATAACATACATTTTACGTTTAGGCTTCAAAATTGGGCCCATATTCCAACCATGCCCTAAATGTCAGGAAGTTTTTGGTTCTTTTTTCCATCTTCTCTGGACATGCCCTATAGTTAATGGCTTCTGGCAACAAATTATCAAGTTCATGCGCCCTCCCCTGCTTCGGGTAGTTGCCCTGAAAAATCCCCGACCCGCTGAACGTTCTTTATTAGTTGAGCTACCTCATCTAAAAGCGGTCCCCTCTCGTTGAAGGGCGAGTACAATAAACTTTGAGGGAATGGATGAATGCAGTGAATGGTTCCCTTCCTTACAAAAAGTACATTTTTGTTAACAGGAATAAAACCACTAAATTCTATCGGATTTGGCAAATATTTTTGGACTCTTTGTCGACACGCTCGGTGGTGGATATTCCTGGGGAGCCAATCATTCTGCCCCTTTAACATTTCTAATTTTGGGGAACTCCCTAATTACATTGAAATTTCTTTTTGGTGATTCGTAGAGCGTGCATGGAGTTTACTTCACTCTGCCCTTATTTTGTACCTATATATCATATTTTCTCTCCTGTAGTCACATGGAGAATATTAGATTGCATTTTTTCATATACTTGCCAGGCCTTTCAGATGTATTTCTTTTTCCTGTCTCAAAATTTTCCCAAAATAAAGTTGATTTGGTTAAAAAAAACCTCTTTCTTTCGTTGGGGCAATGTAAAAATAATAGAAGATGAGACTAATACTTACCAGCCAATCACAGGCCAGAACGGTCATGGCGGGGACTTTTGGGGCCGGTTTGGCTGCACCTTTCACGTAACAATAATGTTCACTGCTTTCTTCCGGGATGAAGGGGCCCGGGGCACCGGGACGAAAAAGACCCGAGAGCCTTATATTTTATTTTTTATTATCCCCTAAAGGGAAAAACACATGAATGTCCAGCCCCCCAAAAAAAGGGTTAAAGGATATCCTGTTTCAAGCCCCAAAGTTGGAGTTAATGCGATCCCACTGGGGGTTAAAAAAGTTGATTAAATGCTCATGAAAATTGGGGGGAAAAGGGCAAAATGTTTTCAGATCCTTTAAAAGGCCCCCAGTCAGACATTATGTAATCTAAGAAGGGAAGATAAAGGTTTCTCCAGTTTTGCATAGAAGTGTTTTTTCCACAATCACTGCAAAGTAAGATCTGGGGAGAACATGGCGTTCCTTACTACCCCAACCGGAACATAGAGCAGGTCATGGAAGATATTGTTAACAAACTCTTGGAACATGACCGGTGAATTAGAAAGGCTTACAAGAAAACCCCGGGGAAATTTTAGAAAACTGTCTGGGTGTAAGACTTTTTTTTTTGCCCATAGCAACCAATCAGAGCTTCCCTTTCATTTTTTTGAGAGCACTATATAAAATAAATGGGGATTATGATTGTTGCTGGAAACAAAACAATCTTAGACTACCAGTTTTTTTTATGTTGAAGCCCCCAAAATCCTTCTCAAAGGGTTGAAAGCTGTCTACATTTTCACCTTCCAATTTCAAATTAAATTGCAGCCTCTCTTCACTATTTCCCTTTTGCCTTGCAAAACTATAAGCCCAGGATCCTTGCTGTGCTTTGTCCATCTTCACCCCTCTCATCCTCAGTTCCCCGGGATGCTCCATCCCTACCATGTTAAATTTGGGAGGCAAGATCGAAGGTTAGCTTAAAGGGCCCCAAATAAAAACCTAATCTTTATGATCATCTCCTTCTTTAGTAAACGTGTCTTGGTGTTTAGAAAACTTTTAGATTTTTATTCACAGTTTTGATCAAAAAATGTTTAAGCCACCCCCGGCTTACAACGTGATCTCAGGTCGGGTGGTCCTACGCTATCTTTACCTCTCAATAGAGCCAAATTCAGACTTCTTATTGGGTCAACCGACCTCCATTATCCAGAGAAAAAAATAAAAAAACACCAACCTTGCAAGCTGCACTCATATAACAGCCTGTGGAGGTGGGCAGGGTGCAAGAAACCAAAATGGAGGCATCCCTTCCTCCCTATATAGATTAAAAGCAATATATGCCAAATACAATGAGAGGTATATATACACGCATACCATTACCAGTGGCACACCAACTGCTAAAAGGGCTATACAATACATGGAAACCTCTAAAGAAGCATTTATGCTATCTATCATACAGGAAAAAAACTTTGAGATTCTTAGTTCACACGTTTTGATCAAAAAATGTTTAAGCCAACCCCGGCTTACAATGGGATCTCAAGGCTGGTGGTCCTACGCTATCTTTACCTCTCAATAGAGCCAAATTCAGACTTCTCACTGGGTCAACCGACCTCCATAATCCAGAGAGAAAAATAAAAAAAACACTAACCTTGCAAGCATACTGCACTGATATAATAGCCTGCGGAGGTGGGCGGGGTTCAAGAAACCAAAATGGAGGCATCCCTTCCTCCCTATATAGATTAAAAGCAATATATGCCAAATACAATGTATAGTTCTGCACAAAAAAACATTTCTTAAAAACACAGGGCGACATGTATGATCGGGAGTTGCGCCTGTTTTCTGGCGAAAACTGCGGCTCGCCGATCCGAATCCCCTGTCGGACGCAGTGATGCGATGTTTGGCGCAGTCTTCGCCACTTTTGGCTGCGCCTAACATGAAGGGACATGCAATGGGCGCGGTGTGGGCATTCTGGGGCGGGACGTGGCACATTCGAATACTCCGAGGCATGTATGATCGCGGGTCGGCAAAGTGCGCCGCATTGTAGCGCTCGCCAGCTCCGACAGGCAGACCTAGTTGAAGTTGGTCTAAATGAGCCGACGGAGGCGAATTGAAGCGGGAACGTAACATGAGAGGAAACATATAGAAGATCGCAAAAGAAATCTCGGCTCTCAGCTCCGTGAAGCATGAAGTATGATTCCCAAGAAATCGCTTTTATTAGGTGTTAAAACATTATCAGAAAAAGAGCTCAAACCTTCAAAAAAAAAAAAAAAAAAATCACTTTCCAAAAATCTAGAACGGCCCAACATCAGGAATTAGGATCTTGGAAATTGCCGGGAAATACAGTAATTCAAATCATGTAAGCGCTTCTCATTTGTCGGCAGAAACCAACCAATCAGAATAGGAGCGACAGTGACCCATTATAAGCTATGGAGAAGTATGGACCAATCAAATTCAAAGGCGGGACAGTTCAAAATACAGTAAAAATGCAGAAAAGAGCTGATTGGTTGAGCTAGCGGGGACTTGGCAATCCTGGCCAATCAGAATAGGAGCGACAGGGACCCATTATAACCTATGGAGAAATATTGACCAATCAAATTCCAAGGCGGGACAGTTCAAAATACAGTAACAATGCAGAAAAGAGCTGATTGGTTGAGATAACGAGGGCTTGGCTATCCCGGCCAATCAGAGCGCGAGCTACTTTGTCCCATTGTAGTCTATGGCCAGATGGGGGCAATGAAATCTCGGCTCTCAGCTCCGTGAAAAAGCACTATCGCTATCACTATACTAGTCCTATCCAGATAGAGCACTCGCCCCGAAAAGGGCGATCCCACCTCCGGCGACTCACCAAAACTAACTAAATTATACAGTAACAAACATAAAGAACACAGACATAAGTCCCAACGCGTTTCCCCAAGATTTGGTTCATCAGGGGATAATAATTATACATCTGTGATGAGAGATGATGATGGTCCAAGTGATGGCATGGTGAGTCGCCGAGAGGTGGGGTCGCCCTTTTCGTGGGCGAGAGCTCTATCTGGATAGGGCTAGTCTAGTAAAAGCGATAGTGCATTGTCTATTATATGGTATATACTGGTCCAATGGGGCAATGGAGTCTACTGTGACAAGGTCTTCAGAACCGTGAGTTTTTGACCACATTTTTGACCATATTTTCCTCCCTCTTATAGGGGGACTTCTCCCTGCTAATGGTATTTGGTACAATGTCTTTTTGCTGTGATTAGCTAGACATTGTCCACTTGCTTTTGTATCTAGGGACTGTATACCCGGTACTTTATACATATACAGTTGCATATTTGTATAGTGGCTATATGTGTTGAGGCCAAATTTTTTTGTATAAAGGATAATTATTTTAATGCATATCTATTAAAGATTATTGTTTTAGGAATTTTTCTTTTGATCTGTGAGACGGTTTTCTATATTCCTATTATTATCTCTTTTTTCTGTGAGTTGATTGGCCGAGATAGCCAAGCCCCCGCTAGCTCAACCAATCAGCTCTTTTCTGTATTTTTACTGTATTTTGAACTGTCCTGCCTTTTTTTTGATTGTCAATATTTTTTATAGGTTATAATGGGGCCCCCTCGTCCTTTCTGATTGGCCAGGGTTGCCCGCCCCCGCTAGCTCAACCAATCATCTTTTTGCTTTTTTCTGTATTTTGAACTGTCCCCACCTGGGGAAATTTTATTGGCCCTACTTCTCCATACTTAATGGGGCCTGTCGCCCTTTTTCTGTTGGTTGGTTTCTGCCGACCAAAGAGAAGAGCTTAAAAAATTTAATTACTGTATTTTCCCCGGGGAAATTTCGAATATCCCGATTCCCCATGGGTTCGCCGGTCTCGGCGACAAACGCGTTGTTAGTGATTTTATTTCTGATGTTTAAGAAGGTTTCAGCTCTTTAAGAGAATGTTTTTCACTTAATAAAAACAATTTTTTTTACTAAAACTCCCTGCCTCATGACACTGAGATTTCAGTGCCCCTCTGTCCCGGGCTACAATGGGGAAAAATAGCCGGTCTGATTGGCCCCGGGTTGCCAAGCCCCCTACTTCAAAATCAGCTCTTTCTGCTTTTTACTGTATTTTGAATGTCCCCTGAAATTTGATTGGGAAAAAAATAGTTGAGCGATTGCTTGGCCTTTGGGCATCGGTCGATGGGTTTAGTCACACATCATAAGAAGTCGATATGAGCACTTATAGCGATGACCATTAAAGTCATGAAGCAAAACACCTTCATTCTTCACCCAAACAGGCTGGAGAAGTGAATTAACACCAAACTCAAATGGATACTTGCACAAATTAGGGTTTTTAAAAGCCCCAAAAAAAAAACACACAACATTCACTACCCCCGTTTTGTAACCAAAAGCAGACCCTTAACCCCACCCCCAAAATTTAAAAAAAGCCAGAAGGGAGTATTTTGAACCATCATTTACTTGAAATGGACATTAATACCCGTCCCCGGAAAACCCGCATGACCCCCAAAATGCATGACCCCCCGATTTAAAAGCCGGAAAAAGGATCTTTCAACCACCCTTTTTTGTTGAATGGACATTGATAATCTGTCCGTACCGCAGAAAGACCATTAAACCTTCTGACCCCAATTCAAAAGTGGGGAAAAGGGGTCTTCAAACCCCCTTTTTGTTTCATGACATTGATATACCTTTTTGGGCCCCAGCTGACCCCAAACCCGCATGACCCCCCGATTCAAAGTGCCGGGAAAAAGGGGTCTTTTAACCACCATTTTTTTTTTCATGGGCATTTACTATACCTGTCCTGGGCCCCAAACATGACCCCCAAATTTCATGACCCCAATTAAAAAGTGCCGGGAAAAAGAGTCTTTTCAACCACCATTTTATTTCACTGGAATTTAAATGTCCCCCGTCCTGGGACGCTTTCCCTCCGTTAGTGCGGGGCCAATTTAGGCCTCCCTTGGAAATACTGGTGGTTAACCTCCCGTTCCCCCCATGCCCTTTTTCCCTTGGGTTCTTTTTTTTTATTTTTCTCAACGTGCTGAGGGAAAATTTTCTCTGTACTTTTTTTGTCCGTGCTCCATCCCTTTCCTTTGTAACCTACATCTGGTCGTTTTCCCCGACCTCCCCTTTTACAATTCAGAGGAATTTTTTTTTCCAGCTATTTTGTACATGCAAGTTTTTTAGTAGTTTAATTCTAGAAACACACATTTTTAAAATAGGATGGAATCCCACCATGTCTTTGTTTCTCTTTTTTTAATTGTATTAAATGGGTTGTCTCAATACAGGGATTGCTAGCTATGTTAAAGATCTTGCAAAAACAAGTCATTTTGCAATATGTGTCCATTAACAGTGTACTACCTATTCCTGTTTCTGACAGCACCATCACCCTTGAGCCACTCTTGACAATTGTGAAGAACAAATGTCTGTTAGAAACCACATTTTTTACAATAGGACCTGTAGTCTAGCTGCATTTCACAGCAACATGCCCCCAAAAATTCAAAACATGACAATTGTGCTGGATGCAGGTTGCATTAACCACTGAAGAACAGATTGGCGACGCTGAGATTCACAGGGCCCTGACCCAGCGATGACAGGCCTGACGGTCCTGCAACTGACGATTCGCTGGCATGCGTGTTGTCGCCAGCACTGGAAGGAGCACCTTCTCTCGTACCTCTACCTCCATGTCCTACCCCCCTCTTTGCTCACTTACCACCTGAATTTCGCTCCATGTTCAGAAATATAAAAATTTGAGAAGGCATGGAAGAGTTTTAGAAAGTCTCTTATTAAAAGACGGCAAATCACAGCTATTCTCAAATCCCCAAATCAAAACAAAATTGCTGATTCAAATATAACTGCAAAGTAGATCTATCAAAAACTGGCCTGCGCCCAAGTGAAAAACACGTATCTGAAATGTATTCGATAATACAAGGTATTTTGGCACCTATCAATTCACCTGTGGTGACTATCAAATTGCCGTATTTAAATTTAACTGCAAAGTAGATCTATCAACAAAGCTGGCCTGCGCCAAAGTGAAAAAACACGTATCTGAAATGTATTTGGATAATAAAAGGTATTTTTGGCACCTATGAATTCACCTGTGGTGACTACAAAATTGCTGGATTCAAATTTAACTGCAAAGTAGATCTATCAACAAAGCTTGCCTGCGCCAAAGTAAAAAAACTATTATCTGTTATGTATTCATATAATACAAGATATTTTTGGCACCTTTCAATTCACCTGTGGTGACTATAAAATTGCTGTATTCAGATTTAAGTGCAAGCTGCCTCAATGAACAAAGCTGTAGTGCGCCAAAGTCAAAAAACACGTATCTGTTATGTATTCGTATAATACAAGATATTTTTGGCACCTTTCAATTCACCTGTGGTGACTATAAAATTGCTGTATTCAGATTTAAGTGCAAGCTGCCTCAATGAACAAAGCTGTAGTGCCCAAAGTCAAAAAACACGTATCTGTTATGTTTTCGTATAATACAAGTTTATTTTTGGCACCTTTCAATTCACCTGTGGTGACTATAAAATGCTGTATTCAATTTAAGTGCAAGCTGCCTCAAGAACAAAGCTGTATGCGCAAAGTAAAAAAACCGTACTGTTAGTTTTGTATAATACAAGATTTTTTTGGCATTTTTCAATTCACCTGTGGTGACTATAAAATTGGGGTTCGTTTTAAGTGAAAGGGCCCCCTCAATGAACAAAGCTTAGTGCCCAAAGTCAAAAACACGTATCTGTTATGTATTCGTTAATACAGATATTTTTGGCCCCTTTCAATTCACCTGTGGTGATATAAAAATGCTGGTTCAAATTTAAGTGCAAGGTGGTATTCAACAAAGGTGGAATTTGAAAAATTGAAAAACCCCATCTGAAAATGTATACTGATAATACATGTGGAGTTTTGCACCTAACTAAGAGGCCTGCTGTTACTAGAAAGATGGTGTATCCTATAAGTTCAGGCTGCCCCATATCCGGGAAAATATTTCAATAGAAAACTGTTAATTTAATAAAGTATTGCAATGCAATGTCTACATTAAGTCTTGGTAAAACTTTATCCAGTATCTTTATAGAGCTTGTCTGTTTTCCCCCGCCGGGGGCCCCCCCCCCGCCCCCCCCCGTAAATTTACAGCGGTGGTTGCTGCGTTAAAATTCTCTAGCTAACTAAATAAAATCTTCCAATATCTAATATAACTAAATTGTAAGGATCACAGCAAATAGTAAGGTTTCTCTGTGAAGAAATATAATAATTTCGCTGAGCTGTTTGGACACAAGCAGAGCGCACGTCCTTCTGCTCTGAGACGTTTGGAGAGAAAATGAGGCTGAACAGGAAACGCTGTTCTATGTAAAACGAGGTCATCTGATTTTCCAGCCAAATCGCAACCATACACATCCCAGTCATGACGTCGCACACACATCCACCCTGCTCTATTCTGTAAGCTGATTTGCGGGCCGCCAAAATGACAGGAAGCGCCGAAAAGGGTGCGATCTTAATAGATGATGCACAGATTTTAACCTAAATTATCGCAGGATCTAAAAAATCCGATCACAATAAAAACTGTGCCGATTTCAACTTTATCGATAATAATCGCTCAACACTAGCCAATACTACTCCATAGGTTTTAATGGTTCACTGTCGCTCCTATTCTGATTGGCTGGTTTCTTCTGACCAATAAGAATAGCTTACAGAATTTGAATTACTGTTTTTCCCAGCAATTTCCAATATCCAAAATTCCTAGGGAGCCACCCTTCTTGATTTTTGGAAAGTGATTTTATTTATGTATTTTTTTTAGTAGGTTTGAGCTCTTTTTCAGATAATGTTTTACACGTAATAAAAGCGATTTTTGATTCACACTCCATGCCGCACGGACATCTTTAATGATTTTTCGCTGTTTTCTAGCCTGTCTCGATTCGGAATACATGTCAGGCGCAGTCCCTTCTGCGCCTAAGTCCCTTCTGCGCCTTAAACACTGGCGAGGCGCGGCGGACTTTACAACGCATGTTTGAGCGCACTTCGGGAGCGCTGACATACTTGAGGCGCAGATTTCGCTTGAAAATCGGACGAAAACGTGCGCTCGACGTGGCGAGCTTAACATGTCGCCACAATGTGAACCTGGGTGCACTGGCATGGTTGCGGCCATATAAGTTATAAATATATATATTATATATATATATATATATATATATATATATATATATATATTATATATATTATATATACGCACATATCATTACAGGCACACATCAGCTAAAAGGTGCTAACCAAACAATACATGGAAATCTCTAAAGAAGCATTTATGCTATCTATCATACATGAAAAAAACTTTGAGATTCTTAGTTCACATGTTTTGATCAAAAAAAATTTAAGCCACCCCCGGCTTACAACGGGATCTCAAGGCGGGTGGTCCTACGCTAACATTACCTCTCAATAGAGCCAAATTCTGTTAGACACAAAGAACTTCTGGGCCTTCTGACATCAAGCATCTGTGGTAGAATTACAGGAAGCCCATAAAAGATTAAATAAAAGTCCTTTACAAAAGTGTCTAACTTTAAGAGAGAGATTTTTTTTCCACTAGGTTGCAAATTCAAGGGCAGGCGGTGCTTACTTTAAACAATAATTTTGTTAAGGTTCTGATAATCTTTTTAGGAACACAAAAATTATTCATAGGTTTAGTGTAAGAGAGAAAGTTGATCTAATAATAAGCCCAAGAGATTCTAGCATGGGATCAGCACTGATCAGTGCTGCTGACCTTTTAAGAGCCTGAAGACCAATGCGATGGAGCGAAGAAGGAGAACAATGCTGAAAACTGGAGCAGGTAAGTTTGGACACCGTGACATTAGGTTTAGACTTGAATATCTGTTGGATATGCCATAAAATGTCTGATAGGTGCAGGTCCCATCCATCTTAAAAAAGAAATTCTCTGTGCAGAATAGAGAGGAGGCCACGCTTGTGTGGCACTCCCTGTTTATTTCAATGGAAGTTACCATAGAGCAAAAGCGACCTACTCTGCTTTCTGTATGAAGACTTTTGGAGGCCTGTTTATCTAACAGGTCCGGGTCCCAGAGGTGGTACCCACACCAATTAGACACTTATAGAATATCTGACCCATGTGCCATAAATGTCTGATAGGAACACCCCTTTAAAGGGATTGTCCAGTTCATGAAAGTTATGGTTAAATGGGGCCAGGGTACAGAAAAATGGAAAAAAAACCTATAATCACCTCCTAGTCCCTGCAGTTCTTCACTTTGGATACTTGTTCTGAGGCTCGTATTTCATATTGAGTGAATGTAGCACGTGCCTCTCCTGTGAGTACGCACGTAGCACAGGAAGTGAAGAGAGCTTCAGCGCAGCAGCGATGTTGAACCATGATGTGAGTATGACTTTTTCTACTTTTATTTATTCTGTCCTATTTAACCGTAATATCAATGAACCCCCTTCTAGCCTTTTCAATGCTTCATCACTTACTAGGACAAATAAGTTAGATATACAACTCAAATACACTCAAGTAAAGTTACAACTGTTAAAATTGGCACCTTGTAACGCTTTTTTTTCCTAGTAGAACCTAAGGGCGACATATTTTAGTCGCCCACCACGCCATTTTAAAGGCACTTTATAGTGCTGTGTTCTGGTATGTTGAATGTGTGAATAGTGGTACTACACCTCATCATTTGTCTCGGCCTGTATATTGTATAATTGCTCTGCTGTGTTCTGTTATGTTGATTGTGATAGTGAGACTACACTTCCTATCATTTGTCTCTGCTGTCTATGTATAATTGCTCTGCGTTTTCTGGTATGTTGAATTGTGAATAGTGGATACTCTTCCATCATTTGTCTCTGCTGTATATGTATAATTGATCTGCTGTGTTTATTGGTATGTTGAGATGCATAGATTTTCCCAATTCTGTCCTGTATATTTACCCTGTGTTTATTTGTATTGCTAGTGACCTGACATTCTGCCCTGTAGCATCTCCTCTGTGCTGTATTTGTAATCTCCACCCATTGCTGGCAGCTGGGCCCACTGATTTATATCAGATGAACTCCACATAGGATAGTATAAATTAGTTTGCTTGGGTCAGTCTGACATCTTGGGTTCAGTATAGCCATGTAGAGTAGTGAACCATATCTGTAGAAGTGAAACCAGATATGTAAGTGATTGATAGAGTGAATCAAGGTATCTGAAATAAAAACCGGAAATTAGACCGGAAGTGGGCCGAAGGGGGCTAGGAGGAACGCCTTTTCTTTGTAAGTATCTAGGCTTCTCAAAAAAAAAAAAACACTATTCACCGATGCTCACTATTGCTTGTCTATCTTGCAGTCATACTTTACCTCCTGGCTTACCACCCAATTATGTGTCCCTGAGAATCTTTTCCACATCAGCGACTCCTCCTTCCCTCACCATGTATTTCATCACACACTCTCCTTTCCCTTTTTCAAATACACAAACACCTTATCACATATTGTGCACAAACGTGCTCGATACTCATCAATGAACCATCTGCTTGTATCTTTTCTTTCTCTGGCTTCTTGCTGCAGGTGACATTTTCCTACCCCGGCCCACCTAATTTATGCTCAATCCCACCTCCTCCTCCCATAGAAAATAAACCCGCTTAACTAATTGTTATTCGTGTACATCTTTTCAAGTCCCTTTGAAATGTGCTCTGTGGAAACGCTCGATCCGGTCTGCAACAAACTCACTGCTGTTTATGACTGTTTCTCTCCAACTCCCTCACCTGCTAGCCCTCACAGAAACATTGGCTCCAGCCATTTGACACCGGCATCCCATGCCGCTCTTCACCTATCGGCGGCATACACTTCACCAACACCTCTGACCTGAGAACAGGCCGAGTGGAGGGGAGTTGGCATACTTCCTCTCTTCCACACTGCAATTACCAGGTCTTCCTCCTGCACCCTCACTACTTTCCATCTCTTTGTGGTCCAACCCTCTGACTCTTTCAGCCATTTCCCTCAGATCGCGGTTGTGTACGACCTCCCGGCTCATCCCGCCAGTTTCTGGATCATTTTGCTGCATGGCTCCTCACTTCCTCGCTACTGAAATACCCACTCTCATCATGGGTGACTTTAACAATCCCTATTGTTGACCCCGTGTCCTCCCTTCTGCCTCTCAGATCCTTTCACTAAACTACTTCTCTTGGGCCTCTAGCAGTTTACTAACTCTCCCACCCACATGGATGGGACTCTCTGGTCAGGGTTTCTGTAACTGTTCCTACTCCTCTATACTTTAATAATTCTCGTAACTTCTATGATCACAATCTTATTTCCTTAACTATTACTAATTTATTGCTCACCTTCTTCTGGACACACTGCCGTTCCCATCCAGAAATATCCACTCCATGAACATTCAGGAATTCACAGACGCATTACAGTCCTCACTGTCCCCAATCTCCTCCCTCTGCCTACCCTGGACCTGGCGTCCAAACAATATGATGAAACTCTTTCCACCCACCCTGGACACATTGGCAACGCTCACACACGTACCACCAGAGTCAGACACCCACAACCATGGCACTGCCTCAGACTCACCATCTGCAAGTCGAAGCTTACCTGCCAGACTTTTAATCCACTACAATTTATGTGCTCAGGACTTATCAAACTGCCTTTACGGCGCACAAAACAAAAATATTTCACCTCCCTCATCGCAACCTTTACAAACAAACCCTAAACGCCTGTTTGACACATCCACTCCCTTCTTAGGCCTAAATCTCAGGCCCGGTCTCTGACTCATGCTGAAGACTGGCCACTCACTACAACAGAGAAAATTACAAATTATGACAAAACATCTCATCTCAAACCCCAAGCAGCAGCCAATTATGGTCTCTCCCCGCACATCCCCCAGCCTACTCTCAGCTCTTGACCGACAACAGAAGAAGATGTGTCCAGAGCTTCTGCTGTCAGCACGCCCACCACCTGCTCTAGTGACCCCATTCCCTCCACCCTTGTCCTGTCTATTTCTCCAGCTATCATCTCTCACATAACTGCAATCTGTAACCCTCTCTCTCTCCACTGGGATTCCCATCTTCCTTTAAACATGTGTAATAACTCCTTACTGAAAAAGACTTTCTGGACCCATCCTGCGCTTATATAACTACGACCCAGTCTCTAACCTCGCCCTTCATCGCAAACTTCTGGAACTTGGTCTACTCTAGCTAATCCGCTATCTCTCCGCATAACTCTCTTCTTGACCTCTGCAATCAGGTTTCGCACCCTCACTCCACGGAAACTGGCTCTAACTAAAGTCTCCAATGATCTCCTAAACAGGCAAATCGAAGGGTATAACTACTTCATTGTTGCTTCTTCTGAATCTCTCTGCAGCATTTGACATCTGTTGATCACCAACTTCTCCTCAGCATGCTCAGCACCATTGGCCTCCAGGACACCGCTCTCTCTTGGTTCTAGTGCATAGTGCGACAGAATGTATGAACCTGTCATATGTCGGTTGATAAATCTGGCGTGTGGTATGCCTTCCATAGCATAGCATATTTTAGGCGCATAACTTAGGCACATATCATATCTTAGGCGCATAGCTTAACTCTCCCATCCGACTCCAGTCTTCAACTTCCTGGACTAGGGCTTTGAGGACAACTTTATCCATTCCGCGATAGTTGCCAAATAGCGTCTGCCAGTGGACTCCCTGGTCAAGCCCCTCTCCATCTTGACCAGGGAGACCACGGCATCTTGTCTGTGAATGGAGATGTTCTCACGTGTACCATCCAGTACCGCATACAGCCTATTACTCTGCGTTAGAGTTCTGCATTAAGAACAGATTTCCTTCCTCATGCTACCATGCACCTCCAGACCTCTACTTCTGGGACTTCCCTGGTTACAAACTCACAATCAATGGGAAAACTGGTGAGGTCACCCACTGGAGTAACCACCGTCATTCTTCCTGTATCTTGGCCCCTCGTCCACCTTGTCTAATCACTGTCTCGATGCTTCGGTCCTCCAGCCCTTCTCCTCCCGGACTCTGCAGAAGTCTTCTGCAAAAAGCAGGCAGAGATGCTTCCTCTCCATCAGCCATATGACTGTCCTATTGAGTTCCTGCCTGGTAAAACCTTGCATACCCCTATTCGTGGTAGGTTGTATCCTCTGTCTCGGCCTAAAACTGAAGCAATGTCCACGTACATTAAGGAGAACCTCCAGGAGGGCTTTATCCACAAACCACCTTCCCCTGCAGGAGCAGGATTCTTCTTTGTTGAGAAAAAGTACGGTTCCCTGCGTCGAATATCAAAATCTAAACAAGATCACCATTACAAATCACTACCCGCTGCCATTAATCTTGAGGCTTTTTCACAGGATCCAAGGGGCAACGGTATTCTCCAAACTTGATCTCTGGGGTACCTACAATATTATCCGCATCCAGCAGGGCAAAAAATGGAAGACCACCTTCAACAATCAAAGTGACCAAAGTGACCATTTTAAGTATAAGTATATGGTTATGCCCTTTGGTCCCTGTAACGCGGCAGTTTTTCAAGAATTCGTGAACAACACTTTTTTCGGGATCTGCTTTACGAATGTGTCCTGGTCTATCTGGACAACATCCTGATCTTTTCTCCGAATCTCAAGTCTCTCAGTGCACACATCCACCTGGTTCTTGGCCGCCTGCAGGACAACCATCTCTATGCCAAGATGGAAAAGTGCCTTTTCAAGTGTTCCAGTCTGTGATTCTTGGGATACATAGTCTCCGTACAATGTCTTCATATATGCAGAAAGAAAAAAGGGAAAGAGGGGGCGCACAATAGTGTTATACTGTAGACAGTAAGTAAATGGTTATTGAGAGGTAGTCTTCTCACCTGTTCGGGTGTTGCGTGGTAATTTAGAGGCACAACTACTATAAGTGCTTACAGGGCCTATTTTATACCCCGTAGGTAGCGCTTACTACGGCAGCCGCTCGGGTCTCTGTAGCTCCGTTCCGGGTTGATGACGCGGTAGGAGAAGATTGCCAAGGAAAGGACGGAAAAAAAATGGGACCCGGGCGCATGGCAGTGGATAATAGAAAAAGCCTAGGCTATAGGCTCTTCATAAAAAAGTTTTATTCTTAAAAAATGTCTTGGTGTTAAAGAAGACAAAATTAAAGAACATTATAAACATAAAATAAAAATTGAGGTTTCGCGCGTTGCACCCGCGCTTCATCAGAAGTAAAAATATCAAGAGCAGAACACAAGTATAAATAATACCATAAATTTCTGAATTGATTGGTTTATATGTTTTACAGGTAAGTGACGTGAAGTAGGAACAGGTAGAGGAGAAAAAAGGGAAGGCAATTGGACAAGAGAAGTGTCAATCCAGATATGAGGACGAAGCAGAAGAAAAAGACAAGAGGGACTTCAGAATGGACTAGGCTCCAGCGGGGCATATGTCGATCTTTTAATATGTATAAAGAACAACAATCAAAAACCCAAAGTGAACTTGCAATGAGCGGGAACTGTGTTTTCTATGTGTGTTATGAAGTAATAAGGTGGTGCTTTTCAGGTAGTGGTGTAGATAAATCACTACCGGGGGAGCGAGCTTAAATACTTGGACATAGCGGAGAATTCCTCGGAATAGAGGAATTGGAGGTAGGAGAAAGAATAGCCAATGAGGTGGAAGCGGTAGATACAAAGGGACCAATAGAAAACGGGATTCTTATTTAAAATGAAGGGTGCCAAAAAAAAAAAAAGGTGAAATGAATACTGAAGTGGCGTGGAATGGTTTTGTATTTCACAGAAAAACTGTGGTTGGTTGCAAAAAAAATGCGAGGTAAAATCAATCTAACAATGGTTTAGTTCTGTATAGGGAAAGCTATGGGATTGGTTTGTGCTACGGCGGGCACCAAGAATGGGCCAATCAGTAAAGAGATCTGAAAAAACAAGCTCGATTGGTCCTCTTTTATACCGGGAGTACGAGGTGGACCAATTGGAATAAGCAGCTACATTCTCTTATGACAGATAAAAAGAGAAGTATTTTGGAGATAGTAGCTGGAATATAGCTCGATCGAGAGTAGTGAGTGAATCAGAATGGGAAAAGGAACATAGGAATGTGAAAGGTATAGGTGGCAAGTATTGTGTTATACAAAAATCAAATAAAAACATGAACGACAGTGGATCTTAGCACGTCGTATGTTTGCACAGTTAAATACGTACATATGAGGGTAATAGATGCATTATATTTGAGTTATACATACAATTTAAAACTCTAATTTACATAATTGTAAAAATGTACAGAAAACGACAAATAAAACACCTAAGATGTATCAGGAACTGCCGGAATGTAATCATAGACCAATGAATAGAATCCATAATGGGCAGGCCAGGTGTATTTGGTGCTACAATAAAAATTAATTGTCATTATTTAAAAGCACTCTTTAGCCTGTGATATATCTATAATTCTAACATAGGATCACTGCATGGCACTCTAAATATGTTTTAACAGTGGAAATAAATAAATCTTTATATACTTTTCTAATTATATGCTGACATTATAATGAATAAGGAAGGGGTCTTAGTATGGTTAGTACCCTAATAGATTAATTACGTTTGGCATCGTTGAGGCTTTGGGAAATAAAGTCGTGTAGCCTATAAAAATCCAGAACATTTCCTTCTTCTGGAGAGCATGTGGATGAATTAGGTAGTTGTTTTGGTGGGGAATAAAGTCTACTGGAGTGATGTTTAAAAATGTTAAAGTCTCTCTGGTGCTATTTTGTTTGCAATGGCGTGAAACACTATGTAACAGATCCCTTCTTTTGACACAGGCTCTGTGGCCATTGAGAGGCAGGTGTAATGGGCGGGATTTTCTATCCCCACTTATTGAGTTTACAGCTACATTCAATGGACATCAATAACAAACTGAATTTTTCAAATAAGTGTTATGTTTGAGTTGGGTATGTTTCATTGTTGTTACGAAGTGATGGGAGATCTAGTGGTGATGCACGTTTGAGCAGCATATGCATATGGAAGACTCACATTGATGAGTACCAGGTTGGGTAGGAATTATTAAATGTTTACTTTGTTGGTCTTTGGCCCGACTGAGGAGTACCAAGTTTTTTTTTAATATTGGTGCTCACCTATAAATGATGCTTGGTTTGATGGGTATAAAAGTGGACCTTGATGTGGATCTTTTTTGAAGAATATACAATGGTGGTTCTAAAAATTTTCTTTATAACTGATGTGAGAATTAAATTGTGTAATAAACTGAGTTGAGTATTTTGTTTTGGCATTAAACTCGTTCATCAATTTTCTTCTTTTTTCATGACAAGTCTTTTTGTGTGTCAAGGTATTACTTTTTGTGTAGCATTTGATAAAGATTCTCAGGATATTTTTTTCTCCCGAAATCTGTTTGCAAGGATTTCCCTTTGTGCACATAGTCAAAATCTTCGGTACAATTTTTTTTACTCTTTAAATTGGCTATAAGGTATGTTTGCAGAGCCAAGGTTTTTGGTGGGCACTTTAAAGTGAATATATGAGTTGCTGTCTTGGTTTTGAAGTGGGTAGATGTGATAAAAGTGCCTTGTTTTGATGGATATATTTAGGTCTGAAATTCTATGGATTTTACGTGGTATTTTTTTACCAAAGAGTTCCATACTCCCTTTTGTGTTATTGTGTTAAATGGTTGATGAATTTGAGGGAATAGTTCGGGGGGGTCCTGACCAAATAAAAGATTAGATGTTTTCTCTATGTATCTCTTGTATATGAGATATATATTGGAAAATGGATTGTTGTCAATCATATATATATTCAGTCTCATACGCCTCCCTAAATTTGTTGGGCAGTTATGAGGGGGCAACCCTGGTGCATGGCAGTGCCCGGTCTCGCCTGTAGATGGCGCCTATTGTGGTGAAAGAATTGTTTTCTAATATTAGTTTGGACCAGTGTTAAGGAAAATTTCTTTGTTCTGAGTAGTGAAAGTTAGATGTCGAGTGTTTAAATATATCTTTGGACACTTTGGATTCCTATGTGTGTTGAATATTGGAGTTAGTGAAGCTACATCTGCTGTAATCAGATGTAATTGGAGTTTGATAGGAAGTTCAGATAAATTGATTGGATGATGTTGTCTGGAGTCTTCTTAAATAACTTGGCAGATTATAACGTAAGGGTTGTAGTGTATATTAAATAATGATGATAGCTGGCGGTTGAGCTGTGTCAAAGTAAAGGGGATCTGTTACATAGTGTTCACGCCCATTGCAACGAAATCCACAGAGAGATTTAAGTTTAAACATAACTCCAGTTGACTTTATCCCCCCAAAACTACCTAATCGTCCACAGGCTCTCCAGAAGAAGGAAATGTTCTGGATTTATAGGCTACAGACTTTATTTTCCCAAAGGCCTCAACGATGCCACGGAATTAATCTATTAGGATACTAACCATAATAAGACCCCTTCCTTATTCATTATAATGTCCGCATATAATTAGAAAATAATATAAAGATTTATTTATTCCACTGTTAAAACATATTTAGAGTGCCATGCAGTGATCATATGTTAGAATTATAGATATATCCAGGCTATAGATGCTTTTAAATAATGACATTTTAGATTTTTTATTGTAGCACCATAATACACTGCCCATTTGCATTCTATTCATTGTCTATGATTACATTCCGGCAGTTCCTGATACATCTTAGGTGTTTTATTTGTGCCGTTTTTGTACATTTTTACATTATGGAAATTAGAGTTTAATTGTATGTATAATCAAATATATGCATCTATTACCCTCATATGTACGTATTTGACTGTGCAAACATAGCGTGCTAAGATCCACTGTCGTTCATGTTTTATTTTGATTTTTTTTTTTTATAACACAATACTTGCCACCTATACCTTTCACATTTTCCCAGTTTTTCCTTTTCCCATTCTTGATTCACTCATAATCTCGATCGAGCTTTTATCCAGCTACTATCTCCAAAATACTTCTCTTGTTATTCTGTCATAGAGAAGTTAGCGCTTATTCCATTGGTCCACTCGTAACTCCGGTTATAAAAGGACCAATCAGCTTGTTTTTTCAGATCTCTTTATCTGATTGGCCCATTCATGGTGCCCGCCGTAGCACAACCAATCCCCTAGCTTTTCCCTTTACAGACTTCCCAATTGGGTTAAAATTGATTTTACCTCGCTTTTTTCAACCAACCACAGTTTTTCTGTGAAATACAAAACCATTCCAGCGCCCTTAGTTCATTCACCTTTTTTTGGCACCCTTCATTTTAAATAAGAATCCCGTTTTCTATTGGTCCCTTTGTATCTACCGCTTCCACCTCATTGGCTATTCTTTCTCCTCCTCCAATTCCTTTTATGAGGAATTCTCCGTTATGTCATAGTATTTACACTCCCCGGTAGTGATTTATCTACACCACTACCTGAAAGCACCACTTATTATCTTCATACACACATAGAAACACATTCACTCATTGCAAGTTCACTTTTGGGTTTTTATTGTTGTTTTTATACATATTAAAGATCGACATATGCCCCGGGAAAGCTCTAGCCCAATTCTGAGTCCTCTTGTCTTTTTTCTCTGTTTCGTCTTCATATCTGATTGACACTTCTCTTGTCCAATTGCCTTCCCTTTTTTACTCCTCACCTGTTCCTCTTCACGTCACTTACCTGTAAAACAGATAACCAATCATAGAAATTTATGGTATTATATATACTTCGTGTTCTCTGAATATTTTTACTTCTGATGAAGCGCGGGTGCACGCGCGAAACGCGTCAAGTTTATTTTATGTTTATATGTTTTTAATTTTGTCTCGGTAACACCAAGACATTTTTAAGAATAAAACTTTTTTAATGAAGAGCCTATAGCCTGGGCTTTTTCTATTTCCACTGCACGTGCGCCGGGTCCATTTTTTCCCTCCTTTCCTTGTACAATGTCTTCAAACGGATCCCGAGAAGCTGACGGTGGTATTAAACTGACCACGCCCCCTGGGTCTCTATGCTATCCAACGCTTCATCAGATTTGCCTATTACTACTGCCAATTTTATCCCGTACTTTTTCACCCTTTTTGTGGATATTGTATCTCTTACCAAGAAAGGCAGTAATCCCCGCCTGTGGACTTCCGAAATCGAAGAAGCCTTCACGCAGTTGAAATCTGCCTTTGCCTCCGTCACAGTACTCCATCGTCCAAACTTGGTGAAGCCTTTCTACTTAGAAGTTGATACCTCCTCGGTTGGGACTGGGGCCTGCAGAAATATGTTAAAGGAAAATGTATTACCTGCAGCCAATTCTCCAAAACCTCCTTCCCTGTAGAGAAGAACTATTCCATTGGGGACAGGGAACTATTGGCCATTAAACTGGCCTTAGAAAAGTGGCGCCACCTTCTGGAAAGTGCTCTACATCCTGTGACAATTTTTACAGATCATAAGAAACTTGTATATCTGCAAACGGCTCATTAAATGCCCATCAAGCCTACTGGTCCTTGTTCTTTTCTCATTTTAACTTCAATCTGCACTTCCGACCAGTTGCCAAGAACGCTAAGGATGATGCGCTATCCCTTGCCTCTGATGCTGCAAATGCCACTTCAGAACCTCAACACCTCATTGCTCTGGAATGCTTCATTCTTGCTGACCTTATAAAGTTGCGGGAGATTCCTTCGGGAAGGATGTTCATGCATCCTGCACTCAGAAAATGGATCCTTTCCTGATGCCATGTCTCCCATGTTGCTGGCCACTTGGGTTTCCACAAGTCCCTTGACCTGATCTCTCAGCATTATTGGTGGCCTATTATTTAGCAGGAGTGTAAGATATGCATAAAGGTGAAGAATCTGTAAATGTGAGTTATGAAGAAATATGTGTATAATAAACTTATACTGTATATGTAATTGTAAGAGAGTTAGCCAAAATGGCTCCTGGTTTTGAACAGGTTTCTAGCAGTTCCATAGTGAGTTGAGTCAGGCAAGTGAACTGTAAACACTGTTTACCTAAAAACAATGCAGAAAAGATAAATATCTGGTACTTGTGTATTTACCCTCTACATATCTGTCATGATCATGCCCGACAGACCTCCAGCTTCGAGTTCTGGTCGCCGGCCACGGCCGTTGCGACGGAAACCGTGGTTTTTGACATAATGCTTTGTATTCTTTTTTACCAGTGTGACTGAGTCTTTCCTTTCCCTGTGTGTTTATTGATTACTGGCCAACGCCCGTGGCCAGAATCCTCCAGCCCCCTTTTGTTAATCTGTGTTCCTCTTTGATTGACAGCTTTGTTTCCCTATCCGCCTTTCTGTTCTTTCCACCTATCACCTCTGCTCTGTGTTCACCAGTTCCCTATTTAAGGATTCCCTTACCTGTCCCCTGTGCCTGTTATATTGGGTCTTTCCTATACTTTCTGCTTGCCTGTCTATTGTTGGATTTTCTGGTTACCTGATTTCTGCTTGGCTTCTGACTATTTTTCCCTCCCCCTGATTTGGTATTCGCGCTGCCCCCTTGCTGCCAAACCTTGCTTGCCTGACATTCCTTATTGTGTTTTGTATTTGTTTGTCTGCGTCTTGTGTTCCCACGTATTCAGTTGTGTCTTCAGTCTTCGGGTTTGGGTGGCCGACCTTTTGGGGAGTCGGGTACCCCAAAAGGCAGGGACAGGGGTTGGGATCAGCGTCAGGGCCTCACTCTGTCTGTGTCTTCTCGTGTGTCCCTGACTGGTCCCTTACATTATAACAGGCCCATACTCCCATCAACTTCCCCGGCAGTTCAACATGAGCACCGATTGTCGGTCAATGCCCGTCTGGACGAGTTGACGACCCAATTTCAGGGCATGGCGGGGCTTATGAATCTAATTTTTTCCAGCGTTGGACGCCATATCGCCCCCGGTACCTGGAAACCGCCATCCCATCTGTGTCCCCACCTGCCCCTGTGGATCCTAGCACCGTCAGAAATCTAAGATGCTGCTACCGGATCGCTTCGATGATAATCCTGACAGATTCCGGACATTCCGGGGAATCCTGTCATCTTTTTTTTTTCGCTTCAACTATTTTCCACTGAGGCGGAAAGGGGTAGCAATTGTTGTGTCTCTCCTTCAGGGCCCACCTCAGGATTGGGCATTAGCTATACCCCCTGAAGCCCCTGAGTGGAGATAGTGGACAGATTTTTTTTAGCTCTAGGCCATGTTTATGATAATCCCAAACCGTGAACATGGGCAAGAATCTAGCTGTTATCTATTCAGCAAGCCGTCGCTCGGCCGAAGACAAATGTTCAGGTTCGCCAATGGTGTACATTGACCGGTTGGTCTGACCAACCTCTAAAAACCTCTTCAGGCAAGGGCTGTCGGATGCTGAAAAAGATTCTATGGTCAGCCCCCCAACCCCTGAAGACCCTAAATGACTTCATGACTTTAGCCGTAACTATTGACAGAAGACTAAGGGAGAGACGCAGGGAAAAGCAAGGGGGTTTGGCTCTTCAGCTCAAGTCAGGCTTTCCTGTAAACCTCCTTCTAACTTCTTGGAGAGTTCTTCTTTTCCATCTCCCTCTCAGTGTTCTGAAGAAGAACCCATGGTGTTGGGTTGCATATCTGCTGCCCAGGGGGAGACACCCGGTTGGAGAACGCATTGTGCCTTTATTGTGGGAAAAAACCGGACCATTTTCTGAGAAACTGCCGATAGGCCCAAGTCACCCCGAGGAAACACCAAAGGCCTGAGCAATTTCCAGGAAGGTAACTGGATTACAGGGGACCTTCTAACATTAATAACAAGTTTGTTTTGCCCGTAACCTTGGTTTCTAGGTCCAAGAGGTTTGCTTGTCGAGCTATGATTGACTCAGGTGCTGCAGCTAGTTTTATCAGCAGGGCTGTTGCTCAAGCTTTGGGGTTGGAACTAGTTCCATTGCGTTCTCCCTTTTCGTTTCTAGTTTCGATTCTAGCCTCCCTAACTGGAGGAAGTATAAAATATCGTACTGCAGAGATCACTTTAGGATGTTGGGAGTTCGCATACCGAAAAGCTTTCCTTTTTTGTCATGGAGAAACTCATTTCGGATATTATTCTTGGGTTACCCTGGCCCCCGCCTCCCTAATCCTGTGTTCGACTGGAGGACCACCGAGTTGATCAAATGGGGGGACTCGTGTGGTTCTCATTCTAAGGGGAGTGCACAATTGGTTATGTGCTGTAATTGATACTCATGACATTTCTGAAGGTTTAAATTTCCCTTTTTAATGGGGCTTTGATGGAGACGTGGTGGATAAACTGTCTCTGCACCAGCCGGATGTTTGCACTATAGACCTCTCTCCGGGGGGCAGAGCTCAACTATTCTGCCCCGGAGCGAGAATCTATGTACCGAGATATTGAGGAACCTGAAAATTTTTGTTTCTCGGGAGTAGTTGTCGCCACACCGTGTAATTCAGATCTTATGTCTCGACTACAGACACACCAAGTTCTGCTCCCTTCCGAGCAGCTCCACTTTTGCTGTGATGATGGTTTCCACCTCACTTATTCCGCCGTTACAGGTTGTGAAACTTTAAAATTGAATCCGCCAGTAAACGACTGTGCACAGTCTGGGCTAGGAGTCATAAGACTCTAAAAAAAGCCCAACTAAAAACAAATCGATAAAAAAACATCGGGCTCAGCCAAAAAGGCTCCGTATTTTGAGTCCCAGCAGTAAAATATACTCCCCAAGCTGGTAAAGGGGAAAAATTCACAAAAGCCCACCTGGTAAACCTGGAGGGTCTGTGGAGGGTCCGGTGGCCCCTCCTAGAGGGGAGGTACTGTCATGATCATTGCCCGACAGACCTCCAGCTTCGAGTTCTGGTCGCCGGCCCAGGCCGTTGCGACGGAAACCGTGGTTTTTTGACATAATGCTTTGTATTCTTTTTTACCAGTGTGAACTGAGTCTTTCCTTCCTGTGTGTTTATTGATTACTGGCCAACGCCCGTGGCCTGGAATCCTCCAGCACCCTTTTTTGTTTAATCTGTGTTCCTCTTTGATTGACAGCTTTGTTTCCCTATCCGGCTTTCTGTTTTTCACCTATCACCTCTGCTCTGTGTTCACCAGTTCCCTATTTAAGGATTCCCTTACTTGTCCCCTGTCCTGTTATATTGGGTTTTCCTATACTTTCTGCTTGCCTGTCTATTGTTGGATTTTCTGGTTACCTTTACTCTGCTTGGCTTCTGACTATTCTTCTCCTCCCGATTTGGTACTGGCGCTGCCGCTTGCTGCCAACCTTGCTTGCCTGACATACCCTTATTGTGTTTTGAATTTGTTTTACTGCGTCTTCTGTTCCCACGTATTGTGTAGTCTTTTAGTCTTCTGGTTGGGGCCGACCTTTTAAGGGGTCGGGTACCCCCAAAAGGCAGGGACAGGGGTTGGGACCAGCGGTCAGGGCCTCATCTGTCTGTGTCTTCTGTGTGTCCTGACTGGTTTCCCCCCACAATATTTAAAAAGGATCTATTAGAAGCCTATACAGACTTGTAGACTATGCGGCATTTGAAAGTTGACTTCTTTGTGTGTAGACAGATAGAGATCGGCCTTATCAAATTTAGTTATAGACTGGCAGTTTTCAGTCAAACAAGTTATATTTGCAAAATTGTCTACGGATACAGAAGAGTCAGAATGTCTGTCTACGGAGTGTTTTATGTATACATTTGGGGGGAAACAAACATGATTCATCAGATCTCAAGACAGATATTAGTTTGTGCATATGCAAACATTTGAGTCCAAAAATGGTATTTATAGTTAGACCTGGATAGCTAGAGGGTGCTAGGAGCTGCTGAGGTTCTGGGTTGAGGAGCTCCTGGGTTCCAGGAGGAACTTTGTTCAGATTCTGGTAGATATTTTTGCATAATTCACCCATTTTAGGTATTGTTGTTTTTGTTTTCTGAATTAAGTATTGTTGTTTGCTTATTTCTTTTGTTGTTGGTGTTGTTCACAGGGTGTATTATAAGGGTTGATATGCTTTGGTTTGATTAAATTTTTTCCTTGTTACTGGATTTTTTCTTATTGTTTTGTGACCATTTTTGTTGTGTTTTTTTTAATGTATTTTTACCCCATTGTACCCCTTTCATCCTGAATAAAATATAATCTTTTCTTATACCT
>JAODAL010041004.1:0-36325 GCA_025379985.1 Phyllomedusa bahiana
TGCCCTGTTAAAACCCGAATTTTTCTGAAAATTCAAAAACAAAATTCCATTTTTGAATCATTCCCCCAATCTAATTGTGATGCAGCCCAAAGGGATAAAAAAATAAATTTAAGTACAAACAGAGTATCTCTAACCCTAAAACTGTCTTACACCTACCTAAGCCCACCTGTAGTTACAACTTTGCTCACATTCATATGTTGTATATATATGGTCAGATTTATCAATGAATTGTGGCTGTTTTTAAGTAAATACCTTGACAAAATTAGTTTTAGGATTAATTGCCATTTTTCTGAGGCTTTTGCACCAGAAAGCTGATGAGGTTCCAGAATTGCACCAGCCATGATTTAACTTGTAAAGTGTTGAAAAACCATGTGGCAGCACCAGTATTAATATATTTCCCATATTGGTTTGTATCTACCAGTAAAAAAATATATATTTGAAGTACTCAGCTTGATAAATGGTAAAATGCACTGTAACTGTTTTCATTAACTAGCCATGAGACTTTGTGAGACAAGTCACAGTGTACAGTCCGTCCATCACTGCTAAATGCTGTGTATTTTCCATGCATGTTGTCAGGCAGTAAATGTCATGGGGTAAAGGTTTACATTTTATCACTGGCCAAGTCACCATGATGATAAAGTCATATTACTCTACGTGAAAGGGCAGTTGGCTCATCATTCTCACAATCCTTCTTTGCTTTGACTTTCACCTATCCTGGACCTTTTCCAGATATCAATATTTTATGAATTCTACATATTTTAAAGAGGGTTTCCACTCAGTTCCACTTAACTTGATGGGGAACTTTACTAAAAATAATTTCCTATTTGTTATACTGCGACTTTAGTTTACTCACCTTTCTCCACACTTTTGTAGAGATCAGACAATGCATTATCCCTCTCATTGATTAGAAATGATGGTAGCAAGCCATGCATTTATGCACCAGCTGCATTGCCAGGAAGGGGGGTATGATGGCTACAAGATGTTTTGATGAGAATTTCTTCTCACCATTGCATCAAGAGAGTAGAGGGATCAGCATGGACCCTTGTAATACCCTGCCATGGTTTTCCTTTAAAAAAATAATTGGAACTACTGAAAATTTTATATAGTTATTTACATAGTTGCCTGGTTATTACAGCAGAAAAAAAAAACATATGTCCATCAAGTTCAACCAAGGGTGGGGAGAATATATAGCAACATTATGTTTGTATTAACTTAACAATATCGTTAATAAGAGAGAATATTCTTATAATTACCCCTACTCCCCACTCCATTCCAATGCCCTGGCACAATATTTTCTGCCTTACTTTTTCAAGAATTCATGAAGGAAATGTAGAGTTATACAAGTGAAGTGTCACGTTTGCACTATCTGGCCCTGATCGCCGGCCATGGCCGCTGCGACCATGACTGCGGCTTGGCTTTCCTTTGTGTGAACACTGTTCTTAGTTCTGGATCTTTATTGATTTCTGGCCGATGCCTTTGGCCAGGAATCCTAAAGCACTCTTAGGGGGTTAAGCTATTCTATGGTGATTGACAGCTTCTGCTTCCTATCCCTTCTGCTCTGCTTCCTCCGTTTCCCTATTTATAGCCACAGCTTCCTTCTTCCTGTGCCTGCTATACTGATTCTGTCCTTATAATAAGCCTTCACACTTTGGATCTCCTGTACTTCTTGACTCTGCTTGTGTCTCTGGTTTCTCTTTGTCTCATGATTTGGTACCAAGCTGCCCGTCTTGTTATCGACTAGAAGCGTCCGACTACACCTTCGTGTTCTGTGTTTATTCGTCTCTGTCTGTGTATACTTGGCTCAGTGCAGTTTCAGTCATCCGGTTGGGGCCGGGCTTTTAAGGAGTCGGGTTCCCCAAAAGGCAGGGACAGAGGCTGGGACTAGTGTCAGGGCCTGACTTGTCTGTGTCTTTGTGTGCGTCCCCGACTATAACTGACATGAAGCTGTGTATAGTATTCATAGTACTAAGAAATAGGCCTCTGTATGTTGCTTATAGGGCACGAAATGATATATTTTCTGTAAGATTAATTTGGAATCCAATAAAAAAAAAAATTCAAATGCCTATATCTAAAACTAACGGTATGTAGAGCTACATTAGAACCCAACGAAAGTCTAAGGGTTGCTTAAAGGGGTTGTCTCACTACAAGGATTGCTTTTTATGTTAAAGATTTTACAAAAACAAGTAACTTTTCAATATGTGTCCATTAACAGTATCCTACCTATTCTGAGATATCCCTTCTTCTATGGGCTGCATCAGCTCCTCAGGTCGCTATAGCTACAGACCTGTTTGATCTATCCTGATAGGCTGCCAGCATTGGTTGCTATAGCTACCGACCTGGCTTCTACTGCAGGCTAGTGGAAGCCAGTAAACATGCCCTTGAATTCAAAATGAAACCAAGAAAACAGGAATGAGGTAATATGAATGAATGTAGTGAGACAACCCCTTTAATACAGCTCCATACAACTGAAAGGTGATATCGAGCTATGACATGTACACAGGGCATTAGAGAGTTAGATAAATATAACAAGCTAAACTACTCTTACATAAAATGTAAAAAAAAACACATACTGATGCCCAGAGGACCAAAATAACCTCCATATCAGAAATTGAATGATGATCATAGTTACTAGTTTTTGCTTCCAAACTCATCAGATTTGTGAAATAAAAGCCAACATAATATACTGTAATTATTTAAAATGAAGAATGTAGCAATGTTCTGACATCATGCTTCTCATCAGCATCATCAATCACAACTCTTAGTTTTCTGACTTTTTAATAAGTAACCTGAAACACCTTAGCTCAGGAATGAATCTTAAATATTTCACAGTTGAGACATTAGATGCATTCTTTTCTTAGTAATGTGAATGAAAATAATTAGAGCTTGTATTCGATGATCTTTATTAATATGTCTCAAATGCCATAGTTCAAGCAATATATATTTTGTGCTACAGCTGTTGCAGAACAAAAGATCAAAAGTTAACTAAAAGTGGCTTGGCTGAAGTACAAGATGGAACTGTATTAAACATGCCAATTCATTAAATAAGTGCTTGTACTGAGTTTGGAATATGGACATGTTGCTTCAACGTAAACAATTAAAGAATTAAATTGGATTCAACATTTGTATCAAAATATTCTGGCAATTTTTCAGGGTAGTAGCTAATAAGTATTCTAGCATAAAACCATTCATCATCAAGAAATCAGCAGTACGTAATCTATCTGTCAGAACAGGTATTAGAAAAAACTGTATGTTCTGTAATATACTTTTCATCCACAAACAAGACATGAGATATAAATATACAAGTTCCCTGCAACATAGTATATGGACAACCAATTCACATTGATCTTCTTTAATCCAATAAGATGACTGACAGCTGACCAACGAGTGTCCATCTTGTCTCTGGTCCCACATGGGTGCGCTGGATGTTGGTGTCGCACTTGAGTCCTCCATTTCTTCCCACTCCCCCTCTTTCCCTTTTTGCCATATAATTTTGCTCCATCCTCACGACATACATTCTGACACTTAATGTACTCAGACAACGTTTATATGATACAAGTCAGGGACTTCAGTATCTCTTGATAGGATTTATATTAATCCCTTAAATATCTTGATTGTTATAACTAGAGATTAGCGAATCGATTCTAACGATAGTGGAATTCGTTTAGAATTTCAGGAAAAATTTGATTCTGAACGAAACCAAATTTCCTGGCCATTCGTGGTAACGAATCGTTTTTTCTAAAATGGCCGCAAGCACATGGGGTGACATGGGGCAAAGAATTATGGGAGAAGGAAAGGAATGCCCTCAATGCCATGACATGCAGACATGCAGCCAGTCAGCAGCCAGCCAACTTCTGTGATGTCACAGCCCTATAAATAGGGCAGTCCTCCATTCCTTCTCACTCCCCCTCTTTCCCTTTTTGCCATATAAGTTTGCTCCATCCTTATGATTTACATTCTGACATTTGATGTACTCAAACAACATTAATATGATACAAATCAGGGACTTCAGTATCTCTGGATGGGATTTACATCAATCCCTTAAATATCTTAATTGTTATAATTAGAGGCAAGCGAATCAATTCTAACGAAGTGGAATTCATTTAGAATTTCAGGAAAAATTTGATTCTGAATGGAACTGAATTTCCTGGCCATTAGTGGTAACGAAAAGTTTTTTCAAAAATGGCCGTGAGCACATGACGTGACATGGGGCAAAGAACTATAGGAAAAAGAAAGGAGCGCCCTTAATGCCCTTTCATGTAGACATGCAGCCAATCAGCAACCAGCCAGCTTCTGTGATGTCATAGCCCTATGAACAGGGCAGCCATGTTAAATTCTGCCACTTGTCACTGTGTCTCGTATGCATCATATGCATCATATACACACCTGTTCCTGAACCAGCTCTTTTATTTTGGGATATTGCAAAAGTAAATTTTTTCACTTATTGTGGGGAACTCTGTCTCAAATCCAGTGTGTGTATTTCTGAAATCCATCCAGTTCAGTCTGTAGGGAACACAGAAGACATGCAAATATTTCATTTACTTGTCATCTCTGTTTTGGATCAACTCCTGTTTGTTTTTTGGCTTTAGCAATACTGATGGATTGTTGACCGATTGAAAGAGAACATTGACGGATCAAAGGAAGGCCAAAATGATCAGTGACATCAATGCAATATTACTGCCGACACCCTCTCCACTCTTTTGGAGGCAGGGAGGCTCTACATGTATCAGCGTTTAACAGAACAGGTTCTGTCATAATCTGTGGAATCATCTGATGACAGTGTAAAAGGAGTGCGCCTTTGACCTAAAAGGGGTTTGGCCCTCAGCTCGGTTCTTTCTAGCGGGCTGACAATTACCTGTCAGGCTGCGTTCCACTTCGGTTATGTTACGGGTGTCCGGCGACCCTCGTGTGGGTCGCGGGCACACCCGCAACGCCGCAGCACCTCCTGCTGCGGTGGTGCCACGGCCCCGCCCTCGGGCCAAGGGACACCCCGGCACGTCTGGGGCACACTTACCCGTCCACGCCTCCTGGCCCCATCCTGGCGCGGGGCTCCTGCTGCCGGCCGGGTGCACGCGCACCCTCTAGTGCGCGCAGGGGCGGCACTGCCGGGAGATTTAAAGGGACAGTGCGCCGGGTGATTGGTTCTCACCGGGCACGGTCCCTATTTAAGCCCTGCCTTTTCCCCCAGCACCTTTGCCGAATCGATAGTGCCTTGTGCCTGGAGAGGAAGCGTTCCTAAAGTGTCTTGTTCCTTTTTACTGTTGTACCGTACCTTCTGCCTCCGTCCCTTGCCCACGAACCATTGCCGAAATGTCCTGACCTTCTGCCTGTCCCGACTACGAGCCTGCTTCACGATTTTGTACTACCAACACTCGCGTCCCACCGCAAAGCAAGTCACGTCGGGGGTAGCGACCTGGTAGTAATCCCGCCGCAGAAAGTCCATCCCGCTTTGGGGCGGGCTCTGGTGAAAACCGGACCTACTTAGATTCCGTTCCACTGGCGTGGCTTACATCATCGCTTGTGGTGGTCCAGTGGATCCACTACCACATCCGTAACAAGTTATTTGGTCAGTTTTGACCCGTAACTGCCCAGATAAGTGAAGTGTGAAGCAATTCTAAGAGCAGTGCCTGTCATCTGAATGTCATACTAAAACACAGCATTGTTTCAATATCAAACCACGCTCCCTACACATAGTTCTGCATTGCACAATGTTCTACAACACCATAGAGGCTCTATGCAGCCAGGAAAAAGCTGTTTTTCGATTCATCACAAATTAATTCTGAACTAAGCAAATTTTTGGGAAAAATTCGGCAAATCGGCCAAATTGAATTTTTGAGAAACTCGCTCATCTCTAGTTATAATCAACCAGAGGCGAAGTCACAGCTCCAATATATTGGACTTCTGTATAACCCCTGTTTGATTGCAAACATATTGCTATGTCTCACACATGTAAACGTAAATTTTGTTATTGTGTGTATTTGTTAATCTTGGGTTGTGTGCCTTGGATTTTGGAAAAAATTCTGATTTTCAAATAAAAACATGGTTAAAAATATATATACAAGTTTTCCTACCTTCAAAGAATGAGAGATCTGAATTTTTTATCATAGGTACACTTTAGCAGAGAGACAGAATCTAAAAAAAACTTAAAATTACATTGTATGATTTTGACATAATTAATTTGCATTCTATTGCATGAATGAGTATTTGATACAGTAGAAAAAAGAACTTAATATTTTGTACAGAAACCTTTGTTTGCAATTACAGAGGTCAGATGTTTTCTATAGTTCTTGACCAAGTTTGCACACACTACAGCAGGGATTTTGGCCCATTCCTCCATATGGATCTTCTCCAGATCTTTCAGGTTTCAGAGCTGTCGCTGGGCTACACTGAGTTTCAGCTCCCTCCAAAGATTTTCGATTGAGTTCAGGTTTGGAGACTGTCAAGGTTACTCCAGGAGCTTGAAATGCTTCTTATGGAGAAACTCCTTAGTTGCCCTGGTTGTGTGTTTCAGGTCATTGTCATGCTGGAAGACCCAGTTATGATCCATCTTCAATGCTCTTATTGAGGAAAGGAGGTTGTTGGACAAAATCTCGCAATAGCTGGCCCCATTCATCCTCCCTTCGCTACGGTGCAGTCGTGATGTCCCCTTTGCAGAATAGCACCCCCAAAGTATGATGTTTCTGTTACGGTCTGGAGGTGGATCCACGGGACCACCGCAGGCGATAGCGTAAGCCACACCGGGAGTGGGAAACTAAGTGGGGACCCGGTATTCGCCAGAGCCCGCCCCAAAGCGGGATGGTCGCTGCGGCGGGTGTCCACAGGTCACTACCACTGGGGGGGGCTTGCCTGCGGTGGCGGCCAAAGGGTACGAGGTACAGGATCGGCAGGCAGGCTTGTAGTCGGGGACAGGCAGGAGGTTTAGGACAGGGGGCCTTCTGGTTTTGTAGACGGTGGACAAGCAGAAGGTCAGGACAGGCGGCTCTGGGTTCGTTTGGGCGGTAAACGTAGGCAGGAGGTCGGTACACGGTAGACAAGACTGGAACACTTTGGAAAGCTTTTCACCTTGGAGAATACAACAAGGATCCGGCGAGGGGCGGCAGGAAGGGGCCGGACTAAATAGGAGCAGTGCCCAGCAATGAGCCAATTACCGGCGCACTGCCCGTTTAAATTCAAACTGCCGGAGCGCGCGCCGGGAGACGGAGCCAGACAGAGCAGGAGCGCGGCCGGGTAAGTGAACGCCGGAGGGGGCTGAGACATGAGCGGACCCCGAACCCGACGTGCGTCTGTGACAGTTTCCACTCCCATGCTTCATGGTTGTGACTGTGTTCTTGGGGTTGTACACATCCTTCTTCCTCGTCCAAACACAGCAATTAGAGTTGATACCAAAAAGTTTTATTTTGGTCTCATCTGAACACATGACCTTCTCCCATGCCTCTTCTTTCTGCCAAATAGTCATTGGCAAACTTCAAACAGACCTGTACATGTGTTGGTGTGAGCAGGGGGACCTTACATGCCCTGCAGGATTTTAATCCATGACAGCGTAATATGTCACTAATGGAAATCTTTGAGACTGTGGTCCCAGATCTATTAAGGTCATTGACCAGATCAGTTCTGGGCTAAATTCTGACCTTTCTCAGAATTATACTTAACCCATGAGGCGAGATCTTGCATGGTGCCCCAGACCGAGGAAGATTGACAGTCATCTTTTGTGTCTTCCATTTTCTAATAATTGCGCCAACAGTTGTTGCCATCTCACCAAGCTCCTTGCCCATTGTCCTGTAGCCCATCACAGCCTTGTGGAGGTCAACAATTTTGTTCCTGCTGTCCCTAGACAGCTCTTTGGTCTTGGCCATGGTGGAGAGGTTTCAGTGTGGTTGATTGAGTGTGTAGACAGGTGTCTTTTATACATGTAACAAGTTCAAACAAGTGCAATTAATACAGGTAATGAGTGCAGAGTAGGAGGGCTTCTTAAAGAAAAAGTAACAGATCTGTGAGAGCCAGAATTCTTGATGGTTGGTAGGTGATCAAATACTTATTTCATGCAATTCCTAACCATAGAGACGAAGGCACAACTTACATGTCTACAGGACACTAGCGGAAAAATATGAACAGATATTTAGAATAAAAATGTTAAAGGTTAACTTTTATAGGTGCCTGAGGAAGGGGAGGAGCAATTCCCCGAAACGTCACACGGAGGTGCGCTATCGATGCTTTCGGACACTGGCGTCTCGAGCTCATCGGTGTATGAGCGAATGATCCATTCCTGAACGACCTGGAGGGTCGCAGCAAAAACTCTTGAGCTAAGCTTCTTTTCTTTTTATAAGAGACTGACATCCTGTATGTAACGGGTTAATGTTTATTTGTCACGTTTTAAGAAGATTCATTAAATTTTGTACGTTTTAAGGTTCTATTGCATTATTATGACTGAATGAATTGGGGAGTGGAGGACCCCATTATTAGAACCTACATACATTGAGAAGCGCTCAGTGAGTACCACAGTGGCCCACTTTATATATATATAGATAACTTTTATATTTACCAGCTCTTTAAAAACTGCACTCAGGCAAAAACTCAAAAGTTTATTTTTCATTTCTTTAAAGCATTCAAAACATTCTTGTTAAAGAAAGGAAGTACTGAATGGGTGAAGTGCATGTCAGTCTATGGCTAGCTAGTTTTACAGTGGAGTATAGTAGAGTCATCAGAGTAGACTAATCCACACCCTTCTCAGCATTCAATACCAGTACAACAATTTTTTCTAAAATATAAAAATGACTATTTGGATACATATGCAATATGTCAGGGCAAAGCTGTGCTCAGACTGCAGACACTCTGCAACAGCTGATGTGCGCACCCTCCCTGATACACTTGCTGCTGACAGCTCAGTGAGTGACAGGGGCCCAGCCACTCCTGACAGGGGGCGAGTGCACCAGCCAATGGGGAGGACCCGAGGCCGCTCCAATCAGCTGCAGGGGCGGTATCCGGGAATCCCATTTAAACTCCCTGAAAGCTGACTGCTGCGCCTGTGATATTCCTGGCTACCTTGTTATTTGTTTTTGTGTTTGCTTATCCGTATACCTGACCTCGGCCTGTTCTCCTGACCCTGGTTTGTCTCCTGATTTTGTACCTCGCTCCCGTTCGTGTTTGACCTCGGCTTGTTTACGTTTATCCCTCTGGTTCTGATTTGTGGCTTTGGGTTCTATTTGGGTATTGGAAAAGGACCTTTTTGACTTTTTTACTTTTCCCCACTCCCCAGCACTTTTGCAGGAGGGGCTGTGCCCCTTGCCGTCTGCCGCTAGGGCAGACGTCAAGTAGGCAGGGGACAGTGGGCTTGGGGGTTCCCGTTTAGGGCCCACTGCACCCCCCTTGGGTGGGCAAATTTAGGGACAGTGGGCTGGGGTTTTAGTTAGGGCTCACTGCCCCCTCCCTTGACGTGACTTTTTACAGGCCGGAAAAAACCCTTATGCTTACCCTCCACTTTGGGGGGGGCCCCTGACAGCTCTGGTTGAGCAGATAAAGGGGTAAACCCAGCTAGTCCAAAGGGTCTGGCGCTTTTAGGGAAAAACAAAGGAGGCCCACCCCATAGAGGGGGGCCCTGCTTACCTTTCCCCCCCCCGTGGTCCCCCCATCAGTTTTCCTTTGAAGGTTTGCAGGGAAAAGGGGGGGCCTTTGTGGAAAATTTGAGAGGGTTGTCCCCCGTAAATTTCCCGGCCCCCGCCCCCCTTTTCCCCAGGGGAATGAGGAACAAAAGGGTGGGAATTGTTATTTTCCTTACTGCAGGGGGCCCCCCCCGGGGTGGGGATTTTCGTTACCGCCCTGACTCACCCGATAAATGTCTTCTGGGGACAGGTTCTTTTCCCCTTTAGGGGTACCCCTTTAAGGGCCCCGATAGGGAAAAATGTGGTGAGGCTCGCTGACCACCCGGGGGCAGGGTGGGAAGATGTGGAGGAGTTTTGACCCGGGAAATTTTGTCGCTGGGGGCGTTGTTTTGGGTGGGAAAACGCAGCTTCAGATTTCCAGGGTTTTGATTAGGGTTTGGGTGACCATGGGAAAGGGTTTATTTTGGGGTTACCCTTCCCCTGGTTTCTTTAGATGAGGCCATGGCACTGGCGTTCGTCGGACGGGGGTTTTAGGGGGGAGACGGAAGAAAAGGTTCCCCCCCCGGTTTGGGCCAAAACCCCTGGTTCCCCCTAGACCCGTTGTTTCCCACGTTTAAAACCCCGAGGGCCCATGAAGTGGGGGCTTTTTCTGTCATTGCGGATTTTTGACCGTTAGGGTTCGCGTCGCATCCAGGGGATTGGTTCTATTGGAGAAGGGTGGCACAGAAATTTGGGAAAGCTCCAAAAAGGGAAAACCAGGGCGGTAAAACTCCAACGCCTAGGTTTGGGCAGCAGGAGGGTTTACCTAGGCGGCAGGTATTTCCTAAATTTTATCTAAAAAAGTTGTGTACCGTTAAATTTCATACTTGTCGCTTTTTCCGGTTTTTGGGGGTGGTTGTGGATTTTTGGGTAAACTTTAATTTTGTTTATTTGGGCTTTCGCCAAAAAAATTGGGGGTTTCCTTGTTTTTCCGCTATCTGACTCGCTGCGGGCTGTGGCTATTGACTCACTCCCCTTTGCTGGGGGGCAATCCAATTTTTGTTCCCCCGAGTGGGGATTGGTGGGGGGATCCCTACATTTTTGAAAAATGTTTTCTATTTGTTATGGAGGGGGGTGGGCCCCTGGGGTGTTGGGGGGTGCCCTGGCTTCAGAAAAAAAATCCGGTTTGACTGGAATTCCGGGGAAAAAAAGTCAGGTGGGGGGCAATGGTGTGTTGAAAAGATGTCTCCTTACCATTTTGGGCAATACTGATGTGAGGGTATGTTCTATTAAGGAAGCGGTTTGGGGCCCGGGGTTTAAGGCCCCATGCGGCAAACTTGTGGGGGAAGTCGTTTCGTGAAGTCGGATGTTCATCCTCCGGGTTTTTAAATATGGGCCCCCCACCTGTACCCGAAAGTGTATGTGGTTCGGAGGGGGTTTTTAAACCCGGGGGGGGCTTATCGGCTGAAAAATTTCACTTTCTCTCGTATAATTAACGTGTCCCGTCGTGCACTTCGTAAAAAGGTTTATTTTTGCCCGTTTACTCCGCCCTCTGGGGCCCCCTTCTCAGTTGCATAGGGGGGAGTTTTTGAACCCGGAAACCGGGAAGGGTCCCCTGGCCCCCCCTAAAAGGGGGGGGGGGAATTTTCAGGGCTAAGCCCGTGTCAGAAAGCAGGACAGGGGGCAAAAAGTGATGTGCGCTCCCCCCCTGATTTAAAATTGCTGTGACAGCTCTGTGAGGGACGGGGCCCCCGCCACCCTGAAAAGGGGGCCCAGTGCACCCGCAAGGGAGGCCCCCGGCCCCCTCCCAAAAAGTGCAGGGGCGGTATCGGGAAACCCATTTAAAAATCCCTGGGAAAAAGGCCCGTGCGCGGGGATATTCCCGGTAAACCCTTTTTATTTGGGTTTTTTTTGTTTTCTTTTCCGTATACCCTGACCCCGGCCTTTCTCCTGACCCCGGTTTTTTGTTCCCCCCCCGATTTTGTACCCGTCCCGTTCGTTTTTTTTGAAACCCCCGGCTTGTTTAGTTTTACCCCTTGGGTTTATTTGTGGCTTTGGCGTTCCTATTTTTATTTTTGACCGGGGCTGGGCTACTTTTCCCATTTAAATTTTCCCCACGTCCCCGACTTTAGCAGAGCGGGACTGTCGCCCCAGTTGCCGTTTTGCGCCTTGGGGCGCAGTCAAGTAGGCTGGGGGCAGTGGGGTGGGTTCCCGGGGTTGGGCTCACTGCACCTCCCCCTTTAAGTGGAAAAAAAAAGGAATTTTTTCTGTCTAAATTAAAGTGCTGGTATCCTTATGTAAAGGCTTTCAGGCTTGCACTGTAGGTGACACAGTTAAAACTTTTTTTTACTCCGCTTATTTAAAGAGCTACTGAATGAAAAACCAAAAAGGTGCTTGTCACTGGAAACCTTTTTAAATTTTTTCTTTAATTTAGTCACCAATATCTCATTCCACATAAACGTCCTGCAATCTGCTGAGCTTCTAATTGTACTCAGAATAATGATTTGCATGAAGAACCTATTGTTGCACTAAACTTTTATTTAAAATATGTTCACGTTTATTCTTTAAATTAATTAATTACACTTATAGATCAAACACAGCCACCATTGTATGACTTGCATTAAGTCTTTCTACAGTAGTGGTATGGCAATTAAGATATACCATAGATGTACAGTTTATTATTTCTTAGTATTACATGAAATTAACAATTATGGGATCTGATTTCTATGTTTATATTAGGGTAACAACCAAAGTCTGCTGTGATAAAGCTATTGTGACTTAATGATGCCCCAGTTATTCAATATAAATAAATATAAAATATTACTTGCTAGTTAACTGCAGATAAGTTTAGGAAAAAAAATCAGCGATAACCTGCTATTCAAACCATGGAATTGCGGATAACTTCAGACAGACATACTGTGGGTTGCAAAAGTATTCATACCACCTGAACTGTTACTAATTTTTAAATGTTACAGCCACAAACTTTAATGTATGTTATTGAGATTTTATGTCATAGAGCAACACAAAGTAGCGAGTTTTTGTGAAGTGTAAAGAAAATAATACATGCTTTTCCAAATTCTTGCAAATTATAAAACTGAAAAGTGTGGCATGCATATGTACTCAACCTCCCGAGTCAATACTTGGTAATGCCTTTGGGACATATTAACACGTACTTTGATGTAGACCATTCCATTGTAACTTTGGCTGTATGGTTAGTTGTCCTGGTAGAAGGTGAACCTGCACCCCAGTCTTTTGCAGCCTCTAACAGACTGTCCTCCAGGATTGCCCTGCATTTTGCTCCATCCATCTTACCATGAACTCTGAACAGCTTCCCAGTCCTTGCTGAAGCAAAGCCTTCCCCCAGCATGATGCTTCCACCACTGTGCTTCATAGAGGGGATGGTGTATTCAAGAAGATGTGCAGCTTTGACTTTCCTCCACAAATAGCATTTGGCATTTAGGTCTTATCTGACCAGAGCACCTTCTTCTACATGCTTGCTGTGTCCCCTTACAAAGCTTTTTACAACTTGCAACCCAAAAAATTTTTGGGTTTTCTTTAAAAAATGGTTTTCTTCCCCCTTTTTCCTTAAAGGCCAGTTTTGGGGTAAAATAATTTTATCGTGGACAGTTTCCCCCCTGAGCTGTGGATTATGCGCCTATGGGATAACCCGGGGCCTTTGGTGTTCTCTAATTAGTGCTCCCCTTGTCTGGGGTTCAAAAAAGGGAGGAAAAGGTTTGGGCTTGCGTTGTGCCATACTATTTCCTTTAAGGATGATGGTTTAAAACAGTGCCCCAAAAGATGTTTAATTTTGGGTGGTTTTCACTTTCCCAAAAACTTTTTCCCTGAGCTGTTACAGGGGCATAGTATGGGGGGTGCAGAGGTAAGGGTCGTACCGGGCCCGGAGTTTGGGAGCCCAAAGGCCCCTCTACTGCATATGAAAATACCACTATTATAAAAGGCAAATAGTAGGTCGGAGCCCTTATATAGATATTGCACTGGGGTCCCAAAACTTTGTTACACCTCTGGCTGTCTGGTATAGTCCATGGTTTTCATGATGTTGTTTGTTCACTTAAGTTTTCTAACAAACCCCTTGAAGTCTTAAAAAAACCGTTTTTAAGGAGAATTAAATGCAAAAGAGTCCCTTGTTAAAATTAGGTGACATTAAAGGCATTTGGTCACACTGGATTTTATTTAGGGGTATAAAAGCACAGGGGCTGAATACATATGCAGCCACACTTTTCAGTTTTTTTTATTTGAAAAATTTGGAAAAGGACATTCTTTTTTTTTACATTCAAAAAATATTGCCTTTGTGTTACTTTATCACATAAAATATCAATAAAATACATTTTAGTTTGTGGCTGAAACATTTACAAATGAAGACATTTAAAGGGGTTTTGAAATTTTTGCAATCTTTGTAAAACGTTTTAATGTTTTAAAGGGCCCATTAAAAGGGGACATAAAGGAAAAATGCAGCAGGGGATACAGGAAATAGGGCAGGGGTGGGCAGATTATTTTTGTTTATTACAGTCCTGAACGTTCACAACCCCTGGTTTCAGTGGACTATTGTTCTGTTATGTTACAGCCTGTAAAGGAAAACTAAAAGAAATGTAATAAGTGCTGTTTAAATGCATTTTTTAACCTACATCAAGTCTGTCATGGCTAAAGTGGTGGATTAGAGGCCTGATTACTCTCATTCTGCCCGTGAGGATGATATAGTGCCACAATAGGGTTCCCCTTCAGAGCTTCCCCTTTAAAAATGAATAATCATGATATATTTTTTGGCAATTTTTTAACATTTGCTAAATGTAATTAAAAATTCTTACATTTTCTAATATATTTTGTTTCAATTTGGCATAATTTTCAAGGTCTCTGCTTGTGTTTATTGAATGAGGATCTTCATTATTTAGATAGAAGATGGAAATTTGTCCTGATCAGGTGATGCCCATTCAAGTCATTGCATAGCCAGGACAGGATTACATCCTCTTAAAGTAAAAAAGTAAATTAAAGTAATTTCCTATTCAATATCTGCATGTTTTTAAGGGAGGTTGATTTAACCTCCCTTTGGTTTAAATGCGTATGTACCACTTAAAAAAACCCTTTTTCACATTGGGTTTTTTATTGTCTTGTAAAATTTTATAAAAATTTTTGGTGAACATTTTGTGTAATTTTGGTGCACTTATTCGCATCTGAATCCGTTTTTTTACGGGTGGGGGTAAGTTTGTCTCGTTTTCTTGCAAAGGAATATTAAGTCCTTGACTGCCAGCTAATGGGACAGGTTTCCTGATGCCAGCTAATTTCCCCTCTGAAAGAGATGTGTGAAAAATTTATATTTTTGTGGGTCGGGCTTTTGCCACGTGATAATGTGGGGAGCAAAAAGGAGTGTTTATAAGTATGGCATCAAAATGAAAAAGTGAAGCTTGACCATGTCAGGTACCTAAAGACCTTGTTATTGGCTAATGCAATTTTTAGGCCTAGATTAGCCTATCACATAGTGACAGTGAGCTGAAGGCTGAAATGGGCTTTTCCACAGAAAGCATTGGGGTGGAGGCTGAGTCAAACGTGTGCCTGGGGGAATCTAGCAGAGGGGTGTCTGCTTCTGAAGAGCCCTGAGGGAAATAGTCCAGGATTCAATAGTAAAAAGCTCAAGGGGGGACATCATTTTTTTGGCGTCCAGGCGATTTTTTTTGGCAAAATTTGTGTGAATGCGCCGAAAAATTTAAACCGGTTAAGTCAGGCGATTTAGGCAAAAACTCATTCTGGCTCAGGTAAAACGCTTTAAATCTTTACCTTTTTCCCGCAGTGATCGCCGATTTGCTGAATGAGCTATAAATGTGTAATTCATAGGTTGTGGTGACCACCTCCAAAGCCCCCCCAAAAAAACGAATTACAAAGTGCCGGGGGGCTTTGCCAAATCTGGCCCCGCCCTTTCAAATTGCCCAAAAAATTGGTAAAAGAGTAGGAGCTTTTCACCATAAACCCCTTTTCCCATACCCGTGGACCATGTTAACACACTTGACATCCGCCACTACGGCCAGATCCTGTATATTTAACCACTGAGATGTCATTTTGGTAATCCACAGTTCTCATAGAGAACTTGGATTACGTTTTTCCCCTCCCGGTGGGATCGGAGGGGGGGGAAAAATGACATGTGAAATTTTAACCCATGGGCGGAGGTTTGGGGGGCCGGGGGCCCCCCCCTCCCGCCCCCGGGCCACACGGGTAAAATTTCGGGGGGTAATTTCCCCTGCAAATCACCCTGTGAAACCAGCCCTTCGGCAGGATAAAATAGAAGAGCCATGTTAGAACTCTATTAAGCAATACAATTGTAATGTAGAATAGTGTACAAGCAATTACACCTAGTGTTCAAGTACTATAGGAGGACTGTGGGACTAAAAGTAAATATGAAAAAAGATAGTTTTAAAAATATATTTTTTAAAAAAATTTAAAACACCCTCCTTTTGCCATTTTGCAAATAAATAATATGAATAAAAAAAGTTAAACATAGTTGGTATCAATAAATGAGTCCCACTAAGGTTCAAGGATAGAAATAATTTTTAAAAATCGTTTTTTTAAAATAATAAAATATAACAAAAACACTAAACATTTGGTATAGCTGGAATCCTACCAACCTGAAGAATAAAGATAACATGTAATTTATAACGCATAGTGAAAGTCATAAAAACTACGCCCTTCCCCTAAAAATGGCGCACATTACATTGTGTGGTGCAGCAAATGGTTCCATTAAATATTTTATCTTGTCCCACAAAAAAACTATGTAGATGGGAAAATAAAAATTTTTATGTGTCTTAGGCTATGTCTACACAGCACAGAAATATTGTCTAATTCTTGGCGGTTTCAAAATACTGATACCGACGAGAATCAGATGGTACACTGTGCCGCATAGACAGCAATGAAAAATCTGTGCTGCAATCTATGTAACACAGATTTTTAACCGGCGCGTTAAAAATGTGGCGGTATATGCAACATGTTGCATATTCCGCCGGAGTCCTGCGATTTGCTGTCGGTTTCTCGTACATTCAATTCTACAGGTCAACAGCAAAAACTAAAACCGACTGCAGTTTTTTCGAAATCACTACCAAAAATCCGGTCCTGTATACAACAAAATGCCGCCGGCTTTCTGACGGATTTTGTCCAATGATATGTTCACCTAGCCTTAGAAAGGAAGAAGGAAAATACTAATGCCGCATAAAGAAAAATCTCTGCAGCGGGAAGGGGTTAATATACAAATTATATAAGAAAATTACAGATCTCTGTATGATAATATAAAGATTTAATTGTCATAACCTGAAATCACTTAGTTACAATACTCCCCTTTACACCTCCATTCATATATTATACAATCTTTACTCCTGATACATGTGGTTTCAGTAAGATTTACGTTGGTAATAAGCAGCTATTTTATCTCCTATAGGATTAAACATCTAATCCTCCTGGAAATGGTCAATGTTACAGTTTATAATGATAACTGATGCTGTCAAGATTAGATTCAGATAGCCTGGAGCTACAGCCAAACAGCAGGCATGATAATCTTACTTCCCTATTACATTGCATATTTGTCATCTACTAACCTAAATGACCTAGCCTGTAACAGACATATTGAACGATTCCCGTGGATTCACAATACTATGTTACCTTTTGGTCTTTGAATCTAATCTCTGTCTCATGATTTAATCTGACTGCCATGATTGCCAAATTACGCTGCCACAAATATATCTGAGGCCAAAAAAAATATCCTGGGGCTGGGAAAATTACAGCATGAACCTGTGATGCAGTTAGAGTTTCCTCCAGAGCAAAGTGGCTGTTTAAAAGAAAAGCCTTACTAAATGCAATTCAGTCCAGCATTTATCTAGCAGTCTATGCTCATAAACAAGAACACTTTATAGGTGACAGCGCTCACGAACAGTACACTTAAGGGAGTAGGAAGAAAACATAAAAGCTGCATCCCTTTTTAAGAAGACCCTCTTGTGTGCAACATTTCCTTGCTCGTATTGAAGGGCATTCTACGGGACACAAAGGTATTTTCTCTACTGTGTACCTTCTGTGCTCAGGAACAACCATCTGTTATTCCGTCATGCCTGATAGCAAGGGAAATCCTTCATATCAGGAAATTAAAAATCTCCAGGCGGAAGGTACGCCCACACAGATGAACAGCAAATTTCTGCCTATTTTGTAATTATTGTTTGCAGAGACTCAGCTACTGGACTGAAAGCAATGTTTGTCATTACAACCTGTCAAAACAGTCTGCCACATGTGAATTACTAAAGTTGAAGATATCTTATACCATAAAGGTAAGTTCACATCACGGATATTCATTTGAATGGGCAGTCCATGCTGTAGTTCATACTGTGAATTACAGTGTGGATTTTCAAAGAAATATAGAAAAAGGATAAAATCCATCGTTCCAAATAAAATCCCGATACCTTATTGAAGATGATGTAAAATCTAACAGGACAACAGGATGCACCAAGATTAAGAGGTAGCTTGCGCACTGTGGCCCGATCATGCCCTTATTCATAGTGTGGATTTTCTACACCACGGATTTCAAATCTGAAAAAGTTGGAAATGTCCATTCTTTGAAGTGGATCCTCCTCAGATGGAAGCGTGACAGGACTGTCTGTCCGCTGTCTCTGGCATTATGTTATCTCTCTATCTCAAACTAAACCTCACTAAAACTGAACTTCTTGTTTTTCCACCATCTACTAACCGACCCCCATCTGCTATTTCTCTCTCACTTGTGTGGCACCACCATAACTCCTAGGCAGCAGGCCCGGTGTCTTGGGGTTATTCTAGACTCCTTCACCCCCTATATCCAATCCCTTGCCCGCTTTTGTCACCTGCACCTCAAGAACTTCTGCAGAATCCGCCCGTTTCTTACTGTGGAAACATCTCAAACTCTTATTGTGGCTCTTATTCTTTCTCATCTTGACTACTGTAACTCCCTGCTTATCGGTCTCCCTCTCTGCAAACTCTCCCCTCTCCAATCTGTCCTGAATGCAGCAGCCAGGCTCATCTTTCTTTCCAGCAACTATACTGATGCCTCTACCCTGTGTCAGTCACTGCACTGGTTGCCCATTCAGTACAGGATACAATATAAATTCATCACACTCACCCATAAAGCTCTCCACAGTCCTCCTACATCTCCTCCCTCATCTCTGTCTACCACCCTACCCACTCTCTCTGCTCTGCTGCGGACATCAAACTACAGACCACAATCATCCGAACCTCCCATGCCCGTCTTCAAGATTTCACACGTGCTGCACCCATTCTCTGGCACATCCTACCACATACCATCAGGCACAATCCTAGCCTTCACCGTTTTAAGAGTGTCCTGAAAATACATCTTCTTAGGCAGGCCTACCAAGATCCATAATTGCTAACCCCTACCTTCTATCACACACACTTCTGTCACTCCCTACACTAGGGTAGTCACAGGCACTTATCTGTATGTAGATGTACTGTCATGGTGGCAGGTTCTCCCAATTTTTATGTAAACCACCCCATATTTATGAAACAAGGCTGGACCATTGTAAACTTAGCATTTTTCCCCCTTTGTCTCCCCCAGGCACCCTCATAGATTGTAAGCTCTTGTGAGCAGGGCCCTCACACCTTGTGTCTCATCAGCAAGTAGCTTTCACTGTGTAACGTCTGTCTTTGTCTGTAATTATACCCCCTACATTGTAAAGTGCTGCAGAATTTGTTGGCGCTATATAAATAAAGATTATTATTATTATTATCATGCTCCACTGAAATGGGGCTAATCTCCGTCCAATTCAGAGGCAAAAACAAAATAAAAAAATCGCCTGGAATTTCTACTGAAGATTCCATGTCAGATTGTTCCAATAGGAAAAACCCAACGTGAACTTGCCCTAAGGTTCAAGAACATGACAAAACTGTGTGAACAGATCCTGTACTGTGATACTCAGAATCCCGTGAATTACATTTTATGTACCAGTTTGCATTCAATGTGATGTCTCCATACAACACTCTTCTTATCTCTAGAAGTAATCAAGATGCCGTATGGGCCAACAGTAAGAAGACTGTAAGGCATTAGAGTTATGTCTAAGAGATAATGTATATATCCATTGCTTCAATCCAAAAGCTAGCTGGAGATGGAGCCTGAAGATAACTTTGAATGGTCAGAAAAAGTCTAATTTGTAATCTATGATCAACAAGTACACTCAGATACTTCTCAACAAGCTACTCTCCCAGTATGAATCTCCCAGTATAATATGCCTGCAGATTATTAGTAACTAAATGTATAACTTTACATTTATTCACATTTGCCAAGTCGATGCCCAAATACTTAGGGTGACATGTATGAACGTTGGTGCTGACAGGCCAGTTCTAAATAGCTTTAAGGTAGTGATGAATGCGCCACAATGTATGAACCTGTTTTTCTGCAGGTCAAACTGTACATACAGGCATATTGTAGTGCCAATACGACAAGTCTGGCTCAGGCACCACCTTTAACCTGGTCTGGCTGTTTTAACTGTTCTGCGCCAAAGTTTGGCATCAAAGAATCAAAAATGTGTCTAATTCTATGAATGTGGTGCGACGCCCCCAGAACGCCCCTAATCTTTGGCGCACTAAAAAGTGTCATTTGATCAAAAATATGTGAACCAAGAATCTCAACGTATTTTCATGTATGATGATAGCATAAATGCTTCTTCAGGGATTTCCATCCCAATGTATTGCCCTTTTTGGCAGTGGTGTGCGTGTGTGTGTTATTTTATATATATATTATACTATATTTTTTATAAAAATATATATTTTATATATTAATATAATTATATATATATGCCGCAACCCTGCCAGTGGCACCTAGGTTCGCATAGTGTTTTTTTCAGAAATGTTTTTTTGTGCAGAACCCTATGTTGTATTTGGCGTATAGGGGCTTTTAATCTATAGGGGGAGGAAGGGGTGCCTCCTTTTTTGGGGTTTCCGCACCACGCCCACTTTCACAGGCTGTTATAAGAGGGGCAGCTTGCAGGTTTGGGTTTGTTTTTTTTTTATTTTCTTTCTCTCTGGATAATGGAGGTCGGTTGACCCAGTGAGAGGCCTGAATTTGGCTCTATTGAAAGGTAAAGATAGCGTAGGACTGCCCTACCTGAGATCACGTTGTAAGTCGTGGGCAGCTTGAGCATTTTTTCATCAAAAATATGTGAACCAAGAATCTCAAAGTTTTTTCATGCTGGTGTTTATCACGCCAAAGTTTGGAGTGCGTCTGTTCATACATCTATAGAACAGGTCTACTAAAACTTTTTGACGCCAGATAACCCACATTTACACATGTCGGCTTTAGTGTGTCCAAGTCTGCTTACAATTTTTTAACATCTCTCATAGATTGCACTCAGGGCCGGAATGGGAATAAAAAGCAGTCCTGGCATAAACCAACACCAGCCCCCATAAAATATTGCCACTCCCACCAGTCCACATATAAAATCCGCCTCTAAAATTTCCCTTAGTCATGCACCTTGCCACTTTCTAAAATAAAAAAAACTCAAACAAACAAAAACAAGAAAGTAAAAGTGAAACCGCTAATCACAGGGTGAGGGATAGGTATGCACTCACTTTTACAATTAGGGACAAATGTACGTTGTCACTATACAAGTGCCGAGATAACCTGCAATGCCAACATACAGAGACCCCATTATGGTCAGATCACCACCAATCATAGATCAATGGTGGTCTGATCACCACCCCATGACCATGAATACAGCACTGGTCCAACACAGAAACAAACCCATCTCATCAGGAACTCACAGGAGATGTCTCTTCTGAGAGGAATTGTTCTCTTTTCCTTTTCTTCTCCATCTGGTCAAGTCCACCTTGACATCTTCTCTGATGAGTCATTTTCTTCTCTAATGAGTTGTTCTCTTTCCTTTTTTTTTCTCCATCCGGCCTAGAACACAATGATGCCTTCTCCTGGCAACTACTCGTTCTTGTAGAATCTACCACACAAACATGTCAGACTCCTCACTTATGCAGCACTCTATACAAACTCCGCCAACCAAGTATAGGGACACCATTTGTGCTTAGGTACACACCCCATATAGCAGGCAGCCCCCCATATTAGGTAGGTATAAAGGGCCCCCCGGTAGATAGGTAAATATGTAAGTGTCATGGGGGCTGGCGCAGGTGCCGTCGCCCCCCGCGGCCGTCCCCCTGCTGCCCGGTCCCTGGCGCCGGCTCACTTACCCGTCCACGCTCCTGTGCACGCTGCTCCTGCCTGTCCCGGGCCCCCCGGGGGCCCCGTCCCGGGGGGGTTTTGGTGGGAAAAAAGTGGGTTTTTTTCCCCTTTTTTTTTTTTTGGTTTTTTTTTTTTTTTTTTTTTTTTTTAAAAAAAAAAGGGCCACGCCCCTGAAATTTAGTCTTTTGGGGGCCCCTTTGGTCCTATAAAGGGGAATACCCCCCCAAGCACTCTCGGGCCAGATTTTTGGGTTTGCAGGGGCTAGTCTTGAGGTGTTGGAAGTCCTGTCTGATTCCCCCTGGGGCCATCCGTTCGCTACGTTTTTGACCTTCCCTTTTTTGCCCCCTGCCCTGACCTTCTGCCCGTCTTTTGACCACGAATTTTCTCCCCGCCCGTCCTGACCTCCTGCCTGTCCCCAAACTACCCTCGGATTTCGATTTTGTACCACCATTCCCCCGGGCCCGGGAATCCCCAAGCAAGTCCCGTCGGGGGTACCCTTTTGTACCCCTCACCCACGAAAGGGCCCATCTTGCGTTGCGGCGGGTTTCTGGGGGAATTCCTGGGGCCTACTTAGACTCCGCCCCTGGCGTGGTTTCAATTTATAAATCGCTTGGGGGGGTCCAGCGAACCCAAAACCAAAAACCATTACATACAATCTGGCCATGGTTTTCCCCAGGGTTCCCTTCCCCCGATCTCCGGGAGCCCAAAAACGGCCGCCCCCCCAAACCGACCCCAGCGTAATTGACCAGCTCGCCGCCATGTGCAAAAAAACCTTGGGGCCTTTTTCTACCTCCCCCTGCTGGGGCTGCCCCCTCGCCACACCGTTGCTCCTGCAGCCAGGGCTCTCCCCTGCTCCTACACCGGGACCTTCCTGCATTTTGCCGCCCCTTCCGTATTTGGAGCCCCAAAAAATGGCGGGCTTCATCAGTCAATGCTCCTTCCACCTCGAATGTTTTGGCATAAATTTTGCCCTCCCGAGGGGCCCTAAGGGGGCCCTTTTTTAAAATTTAAGCCTCTTTCAGAAGTCCTTGGCCGGGGGCCACCCGTATGGGACCGAGGGAAGTTTCCGTTGAGGCGAATCCAACCCTTTTTTCTCCAGGGGTTCCGCACCGTCTTCGGGGAAACCGGCCGCCCCTCCTCCCCCTCCCGCAGCTCTCCCTCCGTCCCAATCAGGGGGACTAACCCGTGGATCGTACTCTTTTGCAGTTCCGAAACCCAACCCTTGATTTGGACTGGAATAAGAGGCCCCAGTGGAAAACCTTTCCGGGCAAGGCCTTTCGGATCGTTTTAAAAGGGATGGCTGGGGGGGGTCGGGGGCCTCCCTTCCGCCCTTTGGACGAACTGTTCCCGGTTGGCCACCCAAATTGATATTGGGTTTTTGGGGAGAGAAACGAGCTCCCCCTCCAACGGGAGGTGCCCCCCCCGACCCCCCGGGCTACCCCCTTGGGCCCCCGTTTTCCCAAGGGTTCCTCTTCCTCTGAAAAGGGTTTCCCAAAGGACAAAACCCCAAATGCACTCGGGGGGGGCCCCAAAACTGCCCCGGGAAAGAACCCCTTGGGAGCGTGCCCTGAAGCAATTGTGTTTTACTCCCGGGGGTTTTTTGGCCCACTTCTTTTGGGCCTGCCCGGTGCGCCCGGGAAACTTTGCCCCTAGGGCTCGCAGGGGGGCATCTTGGGTTTGTCAATGGGGCCCACCCCCCGCCCCTGCCCTTTCCCCGTACTCTGCGGGTTTTTCCCGGAAGCCCCTTTTCAACCACCCCCCTTCCTTGGTTTTCAGGGTCCGTTTGGAAACTTTATCAGCCACGTTTTGGGGGGTTTCCCCAAATTTTTCCCCCCCCCGGGTGCCCCCTTTTTCAGAAACCCTTGTTGGGTTTTCCCCCGTCGTGGCAAAATGTCAAAAGGGAAACGCTACCCGGCTCTGCACTGCGCTCCTACCTTGCAGAATTGCCCTACACAGGAGACCTAAAAACTTCGGGTTCTCCCTCGTCCTCTTCTAAAAATCCTCCTCGCCCCCTTTTTGGGTTTTGCAAGCCCCATGCTCCGACCTTAAAACGGGTACAGGGGCGGATTATCCTTTGGGGGGCCCCGCGAGCCACTCCCGATGCCCTTTTTTTGTATTTTCGTCCAGCTCTACGGACCGCCTTTTGAAAAGGTCTACGAACCCTTTTTGCCGGTCTGCCCACTACTCCCGGGATCTAGCCAAAGCTTTTCCGAAAGCCCGGGCCAAAACTTTTCCCCCTGCACGGCCGTTGGGACTGCCCTTTGACCTGCCCCCCGGGGCAGTAACCGCCCCGTGGAAATTTCTATCCTTTTCCGTCCGGGCCCAAAGGCAATGGGGGTTTTTAAAATCCAGAAGAATCCCAGAAAGGCTTAAATACGAAAGTTTTCCCCGCCTGCGGGGGCGTTTTTTTTTTTTGGGGAGAAGAAAGATGGTACTCTGGCCCCTGTACGTTAAATTGGGGGACTTAAAACAAAACAAAAAAAATCAATACCCCGCCCTGATCTCCAAGTTTTTTAAATCGCCTCCGTGGTAAATTTTTTTTTTTTCCAATTTGGGGCCCTTCGTGGAACTTACAACTTGTTTAAAAATTTTGAAAAGGCGACGAAGGGGAAAGACGGCCTTTAACCCCCGAGAGGGCCCAAATTTTTGAAAAACTCATCATGCCTTTTTGGCCTCTGCAACGCCCCGGGGCAGTTTTTCCGAATTTTTGTAAAAGAAAACTTTCGCGATCCCCTCAAAGGGGTCTGTGTCTCTTTTAAACCCTAGATGATATCCTAATCTTCTCTCCTGATCGGGAAAAATCCCCGCCTCCCACGGCCCGCCAGGTGCTCAAACGTCCCGTGCCCCACCATTATATCCAAACGGGACATCGTTCAGATAGGCCTTCGTGGATCCCTCGAATTTGCCCTCAGTTTTTCAGGGGCCTCGCCCAGGGGGGCCTTCCTTATCCAACTTTTTTTGGGGGGTTCGCAAATTTTTAAACAGACAATTCCCCCCGCATTTCTTCCTCGTCGTGGCCCCCTTTTGGCCCTTACAAAAGAAAATTTCCCCAAACCCCAAAATTTTGGGCCCGGGCCAAACCCCCAAGAAAGCTTTTGATCGTTTTTAAATCAGCCTTTCCGTTTCTGTTTCCAGTTCTGTCTCTTTCCGGCCCTGACCCGTCCTTTGTCCTAGAAGGGCGCCCCCTCAGTAGGTGCGGGCCCTTGCCCTTTCCCTACAAAAGTCCCCCTCGGGGAAACTCCCTTTTTGCGGCTTTTTTTTCAAAAACCTTCCCCCCAGCTGAAAAAAAATTTTACTATGGTGACCCGGGAATTGGGGGCCCAAATTAAAATTACCCTTAAAAGGAATGGCATTTGCGGGGGGGGAGCTCGCCCCCCCATCGTTTATTCACAAGATCACAAAAATCTTCTCTATCTGCACTCTGCCCAAGGGACTAAACCCCTTTCGGCAAGCCAGGGGGTTTCATTTTTTTTTCGCCCGCTTTTATTTTTTTTCTCCACTTTTTGGGCCGGGTGGGGGAAAAACGTCGAGCAGACGCCCTCTTTAGATCCCGGACACAATGGGCTTGGGCCGCCCCTGCAGCACATAATTCCCCCTGAACGTCTCCTCCGGGGGGCCCCCCCGGACCCTTTAAAAATCTGGGCCCCCGAGGAAAAACCTAAGAAATCCCTGCCTTGGGGGCCCCGTACCTGAAGTGGGGGCATCCTCACGAACAGGGGTCCCTGGAGTCCAAAGTCCCTGCAAACTCGGTCTGTTATTTTGGTGGGCCCCCTTTTGCCCCAAAATGTTAAAACTTTTTCCTTGGGGCCCGTAAAATCCTGTGCCCATAATTTAAAATCCCCCCGGGGCCCGCTTCAGCCTCCCCGGTTTCCAGGGAAAAACTTTTTTTCCCATTTTTGCCATGGACTTTTTACGGGGCCCCCCCGGGCCTCCTCCCGGAAACACTGCACGGGGGGGTGACAAAAATTCTCAAAATGGCTATTTTGTTCCTCTGCCCGGGGGTTTCCCCCTGCCCCCCCGGCCCTTTCCCCGCACTTCTTTTTACAATTTTTTTGTTTTCACGGGCTCCCATTGCATACGTCTGGATAGAGGGTCCAGTTTTTTGTTTTGGGGGGATTTTGGCGGGGGGTCTTTTTGGTTTGTTTCATGTTCAGGGGGACTTTCATCTGCATACCCCGCGCCAAAAAAACGGGCAGATAAGGGGGGAAAACCCAAATTTTAGGCCCCACCTACGAAAATTTTGTATCCCCCCGGCAGGATAATTGGTCTGACCCCCTCCCCTGGGCGGAATTCCCTTTTATAATTCCGACTCGGAGTTCCCCCTGGAGGTTCTCCTTTTTTTTTGTTTTGGGGGTACATCCCCCCCCCCTCTCCTTCTGGCTACCTCGTGTCACGTTCTGCCGTGGATTTCCAGGTGTGGGAACAAGGGACTTTGGCAAGTCCCCAGACAGGCCCTTTTAAGGGCCTCCGGGTTGGCCCCCAAAATAAAAGGGCCCCAGGTAACCCTAGACCCCCCCGCCCCTATTTAAGGGGCCGGGGTAGTGTTTGGTTGTCCGCCCCCCTAAAATTTGTTTTTAAGATGCCCGTTTAAGTTTTGGCCCTAATTTTTGGGCCCTTTTTTTTGTACCAGAAAAAAAACCCGGGGTTTCCAAAAAGCTCCCCTTGCCTCCTACTCTGCGTAATTTCCCGAAGCCTTTTCCCTGTCTCGCTCCCCAAAAAAGGGGGTGCTCAAAACGCTTTTCCTGCTGTTTTGTCTTGCCTTTCCCGGGGCCAACGCTGATAACTCTTTGAGGTCAAGGGGGGTGTGGGGGGAAAGACAGTGGGGGGGAACAGTTCTTTCTGATTGGGCGGAAGGGGTTCAAGCGGGGGAGCTTTGGGAAAATTTAGGCTAATCTGTCACCGCCTCCTCTCTAAAATTTCCCTAAAAAAAAAGGGGGGACCTAAGGGGGGGGGGACTGTCATGGGGTCCGGCCTTTGGGGGCCGCGGCCCCCGCGACCCCTCCCCCTCCCCGGGGCCCCGGCCCAAACCCTGGGCCCCTGCTCCTGCCTGCTTTTGAGTCCGCGCGGCCCTGGTCTGGAAATTTAAAAGGGCCGGCCCCCTTTAAATTTGTCCCAAGCCCACCGCTGGTTTTTTATAAAAGGGAATTTGCCCCCCGCACTCCTCCAGATTGTTGGGGTGCGTTGCCCATTTTTGAGAGTGTTGGAAGTCCCCGTTGATTACCCAGTTCCAGTCCAAATTCCCCTACGTTTCCCGACCTTCTGCCCGTCCTGACCACGAAACCTTTTGCCCCCCGTCCCCGACCCCCCCCTGTCCCCCCACTCGCCTCTGGGGTTTTATTTTTGAAACCCGCATTACCCCGGCCCCCACGCAAACAAGTCCTCAGGGGTAGGACCTGTTTGCCCCGCCCGCCCAAATCCTCCCCTTTGGGGGCAGGCTTGGGGAATTCCGGGGGTACTTAAACTTCGCTTTCCCCGGTGTGGCTCAACTTTCATCGCTTGCGGGGGTCCGCGAATCCCCCGAACCATTACTAAGCCCCCTTTTGTAAGGGTTTGGGATATAGGGGGAGACCCGTAGGGAGGTACATAGGGCCCTTTCCCGTAGGTAGATATATCTGTTCCCCCTTAAATTAGGTAGGTATAAAGGGGGGCCCCCCCAGTTCCGGGGGGGTATACGGGCCTACCCCCGTTTTAGGGGAGCTGGGAAAGGGGTTTTCCCCGGGAGTCAGGGAGGTAAAATGAAAATTCCACCCTAGTAGGGGGAAAGGGACCTTCCCCAGTAGTCAGACAGGTATACGGGACCTTCAACCAGTAGTCAGACAGGTATATGAGGCCTCCCCCAGTAGTTAGAAAGGTATATGGGTCTTCTCCAGTAGTTAGGCAGGTGTATAAAAAAATAAAAATAAATAATACTCACATGTCACCTTTCCACTGAACACCTCTTCTATTGTCTGAGTCCAGAGCAGGTGCATGCTCCGTGACACCACTTACAGCGTCTTCTAGGCCGTAAGCCTAGCCATAGGCTTATAGCCTAGTACAGTCGGCGGAGCAGGTGGCACGATGACATCATCATATTGTGGCTCAGAGATCGTATCACAAGTGAGACCAGCGTGGCCCCTGTAGCTGCACCACAGATCAGCGCTGAAACTCAGAGCTCACGAGAGTGAATTACCAGCCCCCTGGTGGGCACTCCGAGCCGGTACAGTGGCCTGGACCCTGACAGCCCACCAGGGCCTGATTGCACTAAACTGCATACAGTAGCTTGATGTCATCTGCAAACATAGAAACAGTGCTATTAACCCCATCCTAATTGTCTTTCATAAAGATTTTATTCTATTAATTATGCATTTATGTCCAATTTACTTCTATTGATTTATAATTACACACAGCTTTTTTACAGGTGGGATATATGCTACATGTAGATTATTAATACTTAGATGCTCAAACACTCAGTGTATCCAAGTCTGCTTGCAATTTATGAACATCTTCCATAAACTGAACTCTGCCACATAGTTACTGTCTGTATGGAATGCTCCCATGTAATGTACTTATACCAGCTGATGGCATCATATACAGCCAGTCTACAGAGGTAGAAGGAGGAGAGCCATAGGAGGAGGTTGGCATTGGAAGCACTGTAAATAGGTGAGGGCACAAGGGGTTATAACCCCATAAGCCCACCCACCTGCATTATGTAGGCCCATGGCTTTATGTTTTTAAATATGCATATCTTGCTATTATTTTAAAACTAATGGGGCAACATCTTAACATGTTACGGGCATGCAGTACCTAAAACTACTTCATTGTTGTCCCTATAAATAACAAAAAAAGAACCTCCTGACAGCATAAAAGCAGTTCATTATTTCAGATTTGTCATATGGAAAACTATGAATGATATAAAACTATGACTCTATTAATAAGGCAGCTTGCAGCAATATTCACAGATGTCTAAAATGGAAAAAATAGACATTAATGTATAATGGTTTATGGAAATGTATTACCTTTGGTAATTCTAGTGCTACATGGATAATCATATTAGACTGTAGCATAACAATTATATCATTTTGGCAACATTGGCCACTTACAATTGTCAGGACAAAAAAAGGATGCTTGTCTGATAAGCTAGAATGACTGAATAACTACATGCTCCAACACTAAAGCGGGTATAAAGTATCATGGGAAGAACTAAAATTAATAGGACCTTATAGCAATTCGATGTGAGCCGCCCAGGGCTGCCATCAGAAATTTCAGGGCCCCCATCAGAAATTTCAGGGCCCCATACAGCTGAAGCGTCTGGGGCCCCCCCGTCAACCACACCCCCATTGCCCCGCCCACGCAACAGTCACCCAACCTGAGAAAAAAAATGCAATTGTGCCATTATTTTTGAATTTTACAGTTTATCAATATTGTGCAGGTCAGTACATAGACAAGTGCCAGAAAATACCCCCCACATTTTAAACCACAAATTATGTTACTGCCCAAAACCAGTATCCCCGGGCCAATAGGCAAATAAAAAAATTTATATTTAAGCCCCCATATAATACCCCCAAAACATATCACTACCTTAACAAAATAAAACAATACCCCGTACTTTTTAGTGAAATATGATTCAAAAAGACTGATTTACGGGGGTTTACTATAGGGTTTGGGTTTACAGGTTTTCATATTGCAAAATTCTTTTAGGGGACTCACAGGTGACTTTCCTCATCGGACCAGTGGGTTCATTTTCCCCTTTCTCTTCCCCCGGGGGGCCCCGGGACTAGACGGATTTAAAGAGGGGCCCCCGCACAGCTGGGGCCCCGGGGGGAAGGGGGGCACTGGGCGGGGTGGGCTTCAGAGGGGCCCCAGGGGCACCCCTAAACAGCTGGGGCCCGGGGGGCGCGGGCCCCGGGGCTTTAAGGGGGGCCCCCCAAAACCGCGGGTCCCGGGGGGGGGGGGGGTGATCCCGGGGGGTTTTCAGGTGGTGTGTTTGGGGGCGGGGGGGGGTTCAGGGGGGCCCCCGGGGGGAGGCATGGGGTAGGGGGTTTTTCCCGGGGGGGGGGGTGCTGGGGCAGGGTGGGCGGTTGGGGGGCCCCAAGGGGCTGCTGGGGGGCCCCACAAAGCTGGGGCCAGGTGGGGGAAATTTGGGACAGGGGGGGGTTTCCCGAGGGGCCCAGGGGGGGGTTGCTGGGGCAGGGGGGGCTTTTTGAGGGGCCCCCAGGGGCTGTGAGGGGCCTCACACAGCTGGGGGGTGGGGGCACTAGGGCCCAAGGGGGGGGGTTTTCTAAAAGGAGCCCCAAAACAGTTTGGGGCCCAGGGGAGGCACGGGATAGGGGGGGGTTTTTTTGGGGGGGGTGGGGCTGTGGGGGGGCCCTAAAGGTGTTTAGGGGGGCCCCCACAAAGCGGGGGGTCAAAAGGGGGCACTAGGGAAGGTGGGGGCTTCCGAGGGGCCCCAGGGGGAGGGGGTGGGACAGGGTGGGTTCTGGGGGGCCCTCGGGGGTTTCAGGGGGGGGGCCCCCCCCAAAGATGGGTCCCGGGGGGAGCACTGGGTTGGTGGGGGGTTTCAGGGGGGGGTGTGGGAGGGGTTTGGGCTGTTGGGGGGCCCCCCGGGGTTTCCCGGGGGGCCCCACACAGCAGGGGCCGGGTGGGGGCCCCTAGGGCAGGGGGGGGGGCTTCTGGGGGCCCCAGAGGGAGGTCCGGGGGGGCGGGGTTTGGGCTTTGACCCCCCAAAGGGGGTTTTAAAAGGGGAGGAAAGGGGGGTTAGGTGGGGGGCGGGGGCACGGGGGGCTGTGAGGGGCCCCGGGGGGCCTTCAGAGGGGCCCCACACAGCTGGGGGCCAGGGGGGGGCACTAGGGCAGGTGGGGGGTTCAAAGGGGGGCCCCAAAAAGGGGGGTTTGCGGGGCAGGGTGGGCTTTAAGGGGCCCCAGGGTTCAGAGGCCCCCCCACACAGATAGGGCCGGGGGGAGGCCCTGGGGTAGGGGGGGGGTGCGGGGGTTAACGGGGGGTGCTGAGGGGCCCCAACAGCGGGGGCCAGGTGGGGGCACTTAGGGCGGGTTTGGGGTTTCCCAAAGGGGGCCCCAAAAAGGGAGGGTGCGGGGGCAGGGTGGGTTTTGGTGAGGGGCCCCAAAGGGGTTTTCCAGAGGGCCCACAACAGTTTGGGCCAGGGGGAGACACGGGGGAAGGTGGGGGGCGGGGGCAGGGGGGGCCCCTGCTGAGGGGTCCCAGGGTCTTCAGAGGGGGGCCCCCTCCAAAAAAGCTGGGGCCAGGGGGGGGCACTAGGGCGGTTGGGGGGTTTCCAAAGGGGCCCCAAAGGGAGGTCCCGGGGGAAGGGGGGGCTCGGGGGGGCCCCCCAAAAACACCCTGGGTAGGTGGGGGTTTCAGGGGGGGTTTCTGGGGCCCGGGGGGGTTTGCCCAAAAACACAATGTGGGGGGGGGCCGCGTCTGAGTCCAGGCGCCTCCAAAACAGTAACAGAGCTGCAGGCACCTTCATTTTTACTTCAAACCCTCTCCCCGTCCTGTGGGGAGATCGCCCCCCCCTCTCCTCTGTTGCAATCACTGAACCCCCGCCCACAGGCAGGGGCAGAGGGGGGGCGATCCCCTCACAGGACGGGCAGAGGGATCTGAAGTAAGGAGAGGCTTCTGCAAGCTAACGCTCCTGTGACTCGGAGGGGCCCCCCCCACATTGGTGTGGTAAAACCCACCACCCCCTTTGACTCGGAGCGCGGGCCCCCCCCTCCTCACACTCGGGCCCAGGGCCCCAAACGGACGCTCACAGTGCCAGGGGGCCCGTGTTCGGCTCTAAAGCATTTGTGAAAGGGGGGGGCCTGCTTGCAGGGGGCCCCCTTGTTTCACGGGCCCCTCAGGAGTACTGGCTGTACCCCCGTATGGGGGGCCTGATGTAGAAAAAAAGGGGTGAGAGCAGCAAAAAACATTTAAAAAATAAACTTTTTAAAAAAAAAAAAAATCTGAACAGCATCATCTGGTTATTTAATGTAAAACTAGTTTTTTAGTTTTTATTAAATGTAATACTTTTTTATAGGAGTATTTCTATATTTTTGGGATATTATATATTTTTATTTTAATTTTTATGAAACTTTTTTTTATTAAATTAAATAATTAATTTGTTATGTTTAATAATAATCAAAAATTACTTTTTATATTGTATGGTGTAAAAGTTGAGAAATACTGGAATTTTTTTTCCCAACATTGTGGGCTCCATGCCCCCCTCGGCTCAGCCACTTGAATGGGTCTGCCGTCCAGCAGAATGCACCTGGTTTTGCCAAAAACATTAATATGGTCTAATATTACGAGTGTAGCACGCCCCCCGAACCCCCCTCATGTTGGCGCATTAGAAATGTTGAGTCTTAAAACAATGCGCCCAACACATTAAATCAGGTGCTTTTTGTTCGTACCCCCCCACTTTTGCCACATTTTACACCAAAAAAAGGTGAAAACCCCAATCATACAGGTCTCTCTTAATGTTAATAGGATGATCTATTGTTTGCCCTTTCATTACACCAAGATGACACCAAGCTATGTAGGGTAGTGCAATCTATGGAAGATGCTCATAATTGCAAGAACCTGGACCAAGATTTCTTGGGCTCCCCCTTTTGGGAAAATGGGGGGTTTAATGTGGAAAAAAAGTAAGGGTTCTCATCTGGGGAGAAAAAATCTACAGGGATCAATGTCCTAGGGGAGAAAAACTTGGAGAATCGCTTATTGGAAAGATCTGGGCGTTCTTGGAACAAAACTCAGAACGCATGCAATGTCAATAAACTGCCTCTAAGGCCAGTAAGATATTGGCGTGTATAAAAGGGCTGGACTGCGGAAAAGGATGTCATTTACCGCTGTACAAAGCTGGTGCACCTCATTAGTATCTGTTTCATTCGGGGCCCCAGTTTATAAAGAGATGTAATGGAGCTGAGAGATACAAAGACGGCAACCCAAAGATGACATCTTATTTAAAGGGGCAATTTAGGAATTGAATTTTATTTAGTTTGAGAAAAGACGGTTCGGGGGCATGATTAATTTATAAAAATATAAAATGGTCCCACAAAAGTTTGGGGGAAAAATTTTTTCGGGGTGAAGCCCCCTAAAAAGAAAAGGGGACTTCCCTTCGACTAAGAAAAAAATTTTTAATCTCCAAGGAGAAGAGCGTTCTTCCGTAAGAATGTAAATTGTGGAAATACCCCGCCTGAGGGCTGGTCCAGCAGGAACTGTAGAGATTTCAGAAAGTTAGATACCTACCTGGAACTAAAGAATATTAATGCGTAGTAGCCATGAAAAAATTTCGGGATCCTGGCCGGTGGGCGGTTTGGGGGGTCAATATAGGGTTTAATACTGGAGGGGTTGGGTTCTCCCTTTGGGTTTCGGGGCTTAAACCAGTGGAAGCCGGGGTTTAAGTCCTTGTCTCTCTTCCTCACCCACATTTTCCCCCCCCGGGTTAAAACCCGATGAACACTTTTCTTCTTTCAACCTACTAATAGTAAACATGTAACTTTAAATTTAAACCGACGTGTCCCGTCTCTTTGCCTGTAATTCAATCTGTTTCCTCCTTTTTTCTCTTATAGTATAAGTCCAAAGACATCAAATCCTCCGCCAGCGTGGGACCCCCACATCTTGGTAAGTATTTAAACAAGTTCCCATATACAGGGTTACTTCTTAAAACTTTCCAATTTTTGTAGCTAGCATTTTTAATTATTTGTGCGTGTTTATCATGATTCGTAGGGAAGCTGAACCTCTCCTCTTTCTTTTTTCTCTCACGAATCTTCAAAAACTAGTCTTTACATTTATGAGTCTAAGACCCCAAAAGGTTTCAATGAGGCCCCAAAAAGGGGGTTGTTCACACTTTGGGTTTCCCCCTTCACCCCTCAGTCCTGTTTTCCCCTTGGTTTCCTTTAAATTTCAGGGTTTTTCGGCTTCCAAGGCTGCTTAAAACCGGTCTTCCAAAGCGACCACCGGAGCCATCGGAAGATCACACAGGTCTTCTATGCAACCAGTGCTGGCAACCTATCAGGAAGATTGAACATGTCTGTAGGTATAGAAAACCATTGCTGGAAGCCTATCAGGAAAAATCAAAAACGGGTCTGTAGCTATGCAACCAGTGCGGGGGACCCATCAGGAGAGATCAAACGGGTCATAGTATGCCCACTGCGGGGCAGCCTAACAGGAGAATTGAACGGGTGGTAGCTTAGAAACCCAGTGCTGGCACCCTATCGGGAGAATCAAACAGGCTGTAGCTTACAACCACGCTGGCAGCCTTCGGGAGAGATAAAACAGTCTGTAGCTATAGAAACCCGGGGAGTGGAAGCCAATAAAAAGGGGGGAAAATTAGGAATGGGTTTAGGAAACTGTTAAGGCAATATTGCAAAAAAATTTTTTTTTTGCAAGATCTTTTAAAAAAAAAAGCAGCAATCCCTGTAGTGAGACAACCCCTTTAATTTTACAGCATTCTTATAATAAAATAACTGTGTATTCTGTAGCAAGGAAACTTGTAGTATCGAAGTGGTTAATTATGGAGTGTATGTACAGTTAGGTCCATATATACTTGGTCACTGACACAAAATTAGGGTTTTTATCTGTTTACTGAAAGATATTCAATATATAGTTATATTAGAGACATTGACATAAAGTCCAGACTTCCAGCTTTCATTTGAAGGGATCCACATTAAAATTGGATGAAGGGTTTAGGAGTTTTTAGCTCCTTAACATGGGCCCCCCCTGTTTTTTTAAGGGACCATAAGTAAATTTGGGCAATTGACTCAAAGGGGGGGGTTTCATGGGAGTGTGGGCAAATTTTTTTGGGTTGGTCATTCTGAATTAAGCAGATAAAGGCCTGGAGTTGATTTGAGGTGTGCTGCTTGCATTTGGAAGAATTTTTCTGTAGAAAACATCGGGCAAAAGCGCTCTTCATCAGGGAAACAAGCCACCCTGAAGTGCGAAAACAGAAAAACCCATTGAGAAAGGGGGTTTACAATATTAGGAAGGGAAAAATTACATTTTGGTTTTATCCAAGAAAAAAAGCAAGAAGGGTTTTAACTCATCAATGAAAAAAAGACCGGGAACCCTTGTAGACAACTGGTGGATGATCGCAAGAATAATTTCTTGGTGAAAAACCCCCTTAACAACAGCCAACCAATGCCAACTTTCTCCAGGTGTAGGCAAAGTTTCCAAATCTCCATGAGAAAAGACTGCATAAAAGAAAATCAGAGGTTCACTGCAGGTCAGCCACTAATAAGCCAAAAGTATAAGAAGGTAGATGGGTTTTGCTATAAAAAAAAAAATCTAAAAAAGCCAGCACAGTTCTGTAAGAAAAATTTCTTTGGAGAGATGAAACCAAGATCAACCTCTACCAAACATGTAAGGGAAAAAAATGTATGGTAAAGGGCGCGGTCACTCAGATCCAAACACATCCCAACACCCTGGTAAAAACACGGCAGAGGTGATGGCTTGGAATGATGGCTAGCATTTTTGAGGTTATGAAAAAGGACAGAAGCACCGGATGAATTCTAAAGGTTTCAGAGACCTACTGTGTGCTCAATCCACCAAATGCAGCCAAAATGGTCGGGCGTTACAGGGGAACAATGACCAAAAAACATAAACCCAAAGCAACCCAGGAGTTATTAAAGAAAGAAGGGAATATTTTTAAAAAGGCCAAGTCATCCCCTATTCAGCCCAAAATTGAGCGCATTTTCACGGGTTACAGACTAAACTTCAGACAGAAAAGCCAAAAAAACAGCAACTGTTTAGAGCATGGAAAAAGGAGGAAAAACCAGCGCCTGGTGATGTCCAGAGGGCAAAAACTTCGTCGTTTTGCCAACAAAGGGGTTTCAACAAATATTAGAAAAGAACATTTTATTTTGCAATTATTTAAATTTTTCCCGGGCTTTTTTTGCCCCGAAATGAAGGGTTGGGTTTAAAAATACTTTTTCCTAAATTTTTATGCAACTTGTGGTTCAACCCAAAAGGTTTTAAAAAAAATGAAAGTTGTCTTCAACGGCTTCTGAATTGTTTTGTTCAAAATTCTTGTGGTGATGGACAGAACGAACAGAAAAAAAGTGTTCCCCAAAATTTTTGCCCTACTGTAGGTATGAACAGCGGGGCACGATTTCTTAGAAAGGGGGCGCGTTCTTCCCACAAAACGACTTTGACGTTTTGTCACCGTTTTGGAAAATCTACATAAAGTGTTTATAAAAAAAAGTATTATACACGGATGAAAAGCAACAGTGCAACAATTGGTCTATATAAATGACCAGATGCAATAATACAAAGGAGCAATGAGGAGGCTCTAATCCATAGACCATGGGTGGTAGTACTGTTTTGAGAAAGAGCAGAATAAGTGTAGAAAATCACTGTGCTGATACATAACATCACTGCGACCATTGCCCACCCGATAAAAAATACATCACTTGACCCCCTGGGCATCCTACACAAAGGGTTTTCTGTGGTTATTGGCCGCTGACACAGCCACTTGGCCCTTGTACATCCTGACCATGACATCACTGCGACATTGCCCCTCCTATACAACTCACTGCGACATTGCCCATCCGGTCAATACATCCTTTGGGGC
>JAODAL010041005.1:0-36324 GCA_025379985.1 Phyllomedusa bahiana
TAATTGAAAATTGCTGGGGGAATATGTTGGCGCTATATAAATAAAGATTATTATTATTATTATTAGGTAGCTAGGTAGGTAGGCTATAGGTGGGTCCCACATAGGTATGTAGGTAGGCAAGCTATAGGTGGGCTCCAGATAGCTAGGTAGAAAGGCTATAGGTTGGTCCCACATACAGTAGGTAGGTAGTTAGATAGGCTAAATGAGGGACCCACATAGGTAGATAGGCTATAGGTTGGGTCACATACGTAGGTAGAAAGATAGACTGAAGGTGGGGCACATATAGGTAGGTAGATAGGCTATAGGAGGGCACAAATAGGTAGCTATATAAGCTAAAGGGGGCCCCACATAGGTAGGCAGGCTCTAGGTAAGCTATAGGGTACCCCATATAGGTAGGCAGGCTTTAGGTAGGCTATAGGGAGCCTCACATAAGTAGGCAGGCTTAGGGGGCCTCATATAGGTAGGCACTCTTAAAGTAGGTTACAGGGGGCCCCCACATAGGTAGATAGGCTTTAGGTAGGCTACAGGGGGCTTCACATAGCTAGGCAGGCTTTAGCTAGGTTCTAGGGGCCACCAGAAAGATAGGTAGGCTATAGGGGGCCCCATACAGGAAGGCAGGCTTAAAGTAGGGTCCATTAGTGCTAAAAAAAGAAAATTAAAAAAAACTCACCTGTCTCCACAATCCCCTGATGCGATGAGTGCAGACCGGCTTCTCCTTGATATGATGTCATTGCGGCACCCACATCAGCACTGGGGGCCAACACTCTGATAAGACTGGGTAGTCACTCCTCTGAATTCTCGGGACAGAAGGTCCAGGCGTTCTGAGGGAGAGTGCGCCAGGTCACCAGGGGAACAGCTCCCTGTAGAAGTTGCTATGGCTGCTATCCCAGTAGTTCCGCCCCTGAACATTTGGTCTTTGTATAATGTTGTTACTGGTAATATTGGTCTTGTTATTCTGGTTTAATCAGTAATATTATAGTGGTATTAGTCACTATATAGTAGTTATATGCGCTGATAATATGTAGAGATGGGCGAATTTCTCAAAAATTCGGTTCGGTCACGTCGCCGAATTTCCGACAAAAATAAATTCGTCCGAATTACTTTGGGATGAATCTCTTTAAAAAAACAGCTATTCCAGGCTGCACTAGCCTGCAGGGTGCGTAGAACGTTGTGCCATGCTTAAATATGCAGAGGGAGCTTGGTTTGGTTTCATACAATGTTGTGTTTTAGTATGACATGCAGATGATGCCGCCACTCTTTGAATCGCTTCACTCTAAAATTCCCTGGGCCAAATTAAGAGGGCAAAAACTGACCAAAAAAATGAAGGGGGAATGTAGCCTGATAAAGTCATGGGAGCGGGCAGCTGGAAAAAAACAAGCTGAGGCTCATTTTGGCAACAGAGTGTGGAGGGGTGACGGCGGCAGCCAAAAGCAGCATGAGGTCGACAGTGGCACAATGGGCATTCTGGAGGTGGCAAAACAGGAGTAGGCCAAAGAGTGGCACAATTGACACAGTATGTAGTCACGGGGCAGCAGCCACAGCAGCAGCATAAGTCAGACAGTGGCACAATTGACACAGTGTGTAGATCACGGCAGAAGCAGCATGAGGTCAGACAGTGGCACAATGACAATCTGGAAAGGGGGCAAAAAGTAGAGGGCACAGAGTGGCACAATGACACAGTGTGGAGGTGATGGTGGCAGCCGCATGAGGTCAGAAAGTGGCACAATGACATTCTGGAGTGGCAAAGACTGGAGTAGGCCACAGAGTGGCACAATGACAGAGAGTGGAGGTGACGGTGGCAGCAGCATGAGGTCAGACAGTGGCACAATGACATTCTGGAGGTGGCAAAAACTGGAGTAGGCTACAGAGTGGCATAATGACACAGTGTGGAGGTAACGGCAGCAGCAGCATGAGATCAGACAGTTGGCACAATGACATTCTGGAGGTGCAAAAACTGGAGTAGGCCACAGAGTGTCACAATGACAGAGAGTGAGGTGACGGTGACAAGCAGCATGAGGTTCAGGAACAGATGGCACAATGACTTCTGAGGTGCAAAAACATATATTTCACAGAGTGGCACAATGAAACACAAGTTGTGTAGGTGACGGTGGCACCCGCATGAGGTCAGAAAAGTGGCACAATGACATTCAGGAGTGCTAAAGACGGAGTAGGCACAGAGTGGCAACAATGGACAGAGGAAGTGGAGGGTGACGGTGCAGCAAGCATGAGGTCATACAGTGGGCACAATGACATTCTGGAGGTGGCAAAAACTGGAATAGGCACAAGTGGCACAATGACAGAGATGGAGGGACGCGGCAGCAGCATGAGGTCAAGACAGTGGCACAAAGACAATTTCTGGGGTGGCAAAAAACAGTAGTTGCCACAGAGGCACAATGAAACAGTGTGTGTGTTATGGCAGCTGCCACAGCAGAAGCAATGAGGTCAGACAGTGCCACAATGTACCATTCTGGAGGTGGCAAAACCGGAGTAGGCCACATAGTGGCACAATGACAGGATTGGAAAGTGACTGCAGCAACAGCATGAGGTCAGAGAGTGGCACAATGACATTCTGGAGTTGGCAAAAACAGAGTAGGCCACAGAGTGTCACAGTGACAGAGAGTGAGGGTGACGGTGGCATAACCAGCATGAGGCAGACAGTTGGCACAATGACATTCTTGGAGTGGCAACAAACTGAGTAAGGCCACAGAGTGGCACATGACAGAGAGTGGAGGTGACGGCGGCAGCAGTGCATGAAGGTTCGACAGTGGGCAAAATGACATTCTGGAGGTGTGCAAAACAGTAGTTGGCCACAGAGTGTGCACAATGAAACAGTGGTGTAGGTTACGGCAGCTGCCAAGGCAGCAGCAGGAGTCATACAGTGGCACAAGACCTTCTGGAGGGTCAAAAAACTGAGTAGTCCACAGAGTGGCAACCCAAAAAAAAATGAAAAAGTGTGTAGTAAGGCAGCTGCCACAGCAGAAGCATGAGGTCAGACAGTGCACAATGACATTCGAGGTGGCAAAAACAGGAGTAGGCCCACAGAGTGGCACAAATGACAGAGAGTGGAAAGTACCGGCAGCAACAGCATGAGGTCATGACAGTGGCACAATGACAATCTGGAGTGGCCAAACTGAGTAGGCCACAGAGTGGCACAATGACAGATAGTGAGGTGACGGTGGCAGCAGCATGCAGGTCAGACAGTGGCACAATGACATTTCAGAGGTGCAAAAACTGAGTAGGCACAAGTGGCACAATGACAGAAAGTGGAGGTGACGGCGGCAGACAGCATGAGTCAGACAGTGGCACAATGACATTCTGGAGGTGGCAAAACAGTAGTTGGCCACAGTGGGCACAATGAAACAGTGTAGTTACGGCAGCTGCCAAGGCATTTCATCATGAGGTCATACAGTGGCACATGAACAATCTGGAGGTGTCAAAAACGGAGTAGGCCACAGATGGCACAAATGACAGAGATTGGAATGTGACGGCGAGCAAACAGCATGGAGGTCAGTAGAGTGGCACAATGACATTCTGGAGGTGCAAAAACAGGATAGGCCACAGAGTGGCACAATGACAAAGAGTGGAGGAGACGGTGGCAGCAGCATGAGGTCAGACAGAGGCAAAATGACATTCTGGAGGGTGGCAAAAACTGGAGATAGCCCCCTCGCTCCCAACCCTCCCACAGAGTGGCCAATTACAGAGAGTAGATGGTGACGACGGCAGCAGCATGAGGTCAGAACAGTGGCACAATGACATTCTAGAGGTTTAAAAACAGTAGTTGGCCACAGAGTGGCCACAATGAACAGGTGTAGTTTTACGTACGCTGCCAAGCAGCAGCATGAGTTCAGACAGTGGCATAAAAACATGACATTCTGGAGGTGCAAAAACTGGAGTAGGCCACAGAGTGGCACAATGACAGAAGGTGGAAGTGACGGCAGCAACTTGCATGAGGTCAGAGAGTGGCACAATTACATTCTGGAGGTGGCAAAAAACAGGATAAGGCCACAAGAGTGGCAACACTGACAGAGAGTGGATGTGACGTGGGCAGCAGCAATGAGTCAGAAAGTGGGCACAATGACAATTCTGGAGTGGCAAAAACTGGATAGTAGGGCCACAGAGTGGGCACAATGACAGAGAGTGGGAGGTGACGCGGCAGCAGCATGAGGTCAACAGTGAGCACAATGACATTCTGGAGGTGGCAAACCAGTAGTTGGCCACAGAGTGGCACAATGAAACAGTGTGTAGGTTACGGCAGCTGCCAAGGCAGCAGAATGAGGTAAGACAGTGGCACAATGACATTCTGGAGGTGGCAAAAACTGGAGTAGGCCACTAGAGTTCAAAATGACAGAGAGTGGAAGTGACGGCAGCAACAGCATGATGTCATAGAGTGGCGACAATGACATTCCTGGAGGTGGCAAAAACAGGAGTCAGCCCACAGAGTCTGGCCAACAATGACACAGTGGTGTAGGTTACGACAGCAGCAGCATGAGGTCAGACAGTGCTCAATGACATTCTGGTAGGTGCAAAAACTGAGTAGGCCCACAGAGAGGCACAATGACATATAGTGGAGGTGACGGTGGCAGATCAACAGCATGAGGTGTCAACAGTGGCACAATGACACAGTGTGGATGTCACGGCACCTAGCAACAGCACAGCAGCTGAGGTCATCAAGAGTGGGCACAGATGACAGAGTGTGGAGTGGGTGGCAATTCCATCCCTTGGTAAAGATGGTTGGTGCAGAAGGAGAAACTTGACACAGATGGGTATGGCATCAGGCGGGTGGCGGCATCAGAATAGTGCCTGAAGGCAGGTAAGATTGAACCCAGACTCATTGCTCAACAGTTTTGGGTGAGCATCATGATGCTGATGTAGACTGACGCCTAAAGGCATTGGTGGTTGGGAAATCCTGGCCATCCACGCCTGATTCATCTTGACAAGGTCAGTCCGTTCCACATTTCCCGTGGACAAGCGGGTTTCTCCTTGGGTAACGTATGGCCCCACGCCCGCACTGACCACCGCTCTGATGACACACTACTGCCGTACAGGAACAGCTTCTCCACTGCACAACTCGGCAGTTGCGGCCACTCATCAGTTTGGCCTGCCCAGTATACCAAGCGAATCTTCTAACTGGGGTGGCAGAGACTGCCCAAGTATGCCCCACCACCTGTTGGTTTCCAAGTGGGACTGCTTCCAGGCCCTGCACACGCTGCGACTGCCCTCCACTCACTAGCGGGTGAAGGAAGCTGCTTAACAGTAACTCAGACTTAGGTTGCTGCTGATGATCAGGTACTGCTCGTACCCCTCCACCTTCCCCCAGCAGCCGGGCATAAGTATGTTAGACGCTGAAGAACCCCCCTGGGGGGGGGGCGTGGATTCCAGACTGACCAGGAGACGATGCCGCACAAGGAATCGTCCAACTGACTACGAGGAATTTCCCTATGATATTTGAGTTTGTCCCCACCCTCTCAATACTGGGAAAAAGTCTCCCATTTTGGTCCGTAGCGATTGTCCAGTATGGTGGAGAGCAGAAGTCATCCCTCTGCCGTGATGCTGACTATTTTCGGCTGTCCCTAGCAGGCAAATCAGCATGCTGCGGGCCATCTCCTAGGGCTCCCTGCCCTCCATCTCCACTGTATCTGCCACGGTGCTTGCGGTCATCTGCCAAGTCTTCATCACGTCCCATCAACCTCCTCCAGCTGCTCCTTGCTTCCTCCTCTCTTGTCACCTGGTAGAAAAACCCTCATTTCAACCAGACAATGCTTCTGCTCCGATGTCTCCTCCTCCTCCTCCTCCATTTCAGTCCCCACCGGACTCCATGTGGCCACGAGATGTAGTCGCCACGTCTCCAGTCCCCTGCCCAGACTGATTTGTCAGCATCTGTACAGACATAAGCCGTGGATTGACTTTATTCATCCCGTAGTCCTTGCGACTGACAATAACCTCGCCTCCTCGAATGGCCTCAACAAACGGCAGAGGTCCACGCATGAAGCATGCCACGGCTGACAACAAAGTTACACAGGGTGTACTTCATCTGCCTGGATCATAAAAATCGTTAATGGCCTTTCTCTGTTTCATACATTCAGTCGGTCCAACATTGCAATCTGGAATTCCAGCGGTGGACAAACATTGCCATATCAGAGTGTTGTTGGGGGAGGCTGTTCTGCCACTGCAACTCGAGGAGGGTGTTCCAGGCTTTGTACGAATGGATAAAGTGCATGCACTAGTTTCTTGGCCATTTAAGAATTTTCTGAAGATCGGTGGAAGACTTCAGGAACCTTTTCACAACCAGATTGAACACGTGCGCCATGCAGGGTGCATGGACCATCCCTCCTCGGAGCATCGCGGACACCATTACCTCCCATTTTCTGTCACCATGGTTCCGATTGCAGATGCGCGGAGAAAGCCACACACACATACCCCCGAAATTTTTATATCTTGCTAGCAAGACGCGGCAGCATTCCTCCCCTGAGTGACTTCGTTTGCCGAGGCAAGCCAGGTGTAGAACTGCGTGACACCGCTGTGCCATACACATGTGGTATGATGGACAGTACATTGGAGGCTGGGGAGATGGTGGTGGTGGTGGAGGAGAAGGGTCATGTGGCGGAACATTGGCGCAGTGCAAGCAGTTTGACAACGTGTAGGAGAACGCGTGCGACTCCTGTCCAAGTTGTTGTGTGCCTCGGGCTGGAACACATACACCCAGTGGTGGCCCGTAAAGGACATGGTACTGCCCTGACCGACCGAAGAAACAGCTCTCGACGTCCGCGCTGCCGAGCACCTTGGAACAAACCGATAAGCTCAAAGGACTGACCCACCTTCTGTTCTACATATTTATGAAGTACTGTTACTGCTTTTTATGAAAATAAATACGGCTTGGAACTCTCCATCTCGTCTCGGCAAAGCCATTAGTACTCTGAACTGGTGCAGGGTCCCACACCATAATTTGGAAAGTGGAAGGGACTGCAATACCAACAACTTGGAACAGTAGCATGGTCCAACCAGCAGCACCTTTAGGATGTTGGACGGCATACTGTTGTCTCTTTGCAATGCGCCTCCTGAACGTGTGCTGGCGCCATGAGTATGAGGAGCAGGAGATCTGGAACCGGGAGATGATGTCAAAGAGAAACAGCTCCCTTCTGCAGAGGTGGGTGGAGCCTGACTGTCTGCAATGAATGCGTGCCACTGGCGCTGCTGCTGCCTGCTCGTTGCTGCGGCGGCAGGATGACCACCACATCTGAGCCACGTTCTCCCAAGCACCGGATGGTGCCACGCTGCCATGTGTTGACTCAGGGCCGTGGTCCCAACGTTAGCTCCCTGGCCACGCTTCACTTTCTGCCCCACAGAATTCTACATATAACCCCCCAGTATTCTGCCTCCTCCGGTGTCTAGCAAAGAACTGCCAAAACCCGCCGAGGTATCGGATTTTACCCACCGCCAACACTCCTGCACGAGTGATTACTGCCGCCACTCGCTCGCTGAGCCCTGTGGCCGCTACTTCTTGGACCTCGCCGAAGCGGGGTTTTTTTTAACCTCTCCGTGGCCGCTTGCTCCCGACCGTCACACTGCTGCTATCCTGCTGACACACTGCCACACACTCTCACTAGCTGGCTGCGCTGCTGCCTGACGCGCAAGCTACGCCCTCTTCTCCTACGATGAATGAATCCCTTGCCTCACCCGCTCCCAAGTGCGGTCGGCTACACATCATCTAATTGTGTTCATCGTCACTTGCTGTCCTCATACCGGTCTTGGTATCCAGGCTGACCTCTCACTAGAGAAATAGACATGACCTCCCATGCACTCTTCCACATCTATACTTTGCCGACTACTGCTAGAAGCAGGCGATATTGGCCCCATTTCTTCGCTGCCAAGTAGCTGCTGACTTGCCCTCCTCACAAAGTGTTTCATACTCTCGCTATATAGTGCGCTGAGGCCAGACCACAAGTAGAATCTCTGGCTGAGGGAACGGATGGGACAGAGGCGGGCTGAGGACATGTGAGGGCCGCTGGACCCCTCCCGGGCCAAGCCAACTAATGGTTGTGTCTGAGTTCCACCTAACTCTTGGCTGAGGTTGTCAGATGTCATCTGGGAGGAAGAGGATGACCTAGTCATACCAATCTAGAACCCTTGGGTAGGCTGAAACAAACATACGGCGCTAATGACAGCGGCAGTTGTGGCCTCACCGAGTGACCCCTTCTGCGACGTCCCCTTACTGTGGGCTGTGACCCTGGCTGGGCCTGTTCCAGGAATGTTTGTGGCCACTCCACGACGCAGGTGCAGAGCCTGCCACTTCTCTTCTGACATACGTTTGTTTTCCAAAATGTACAGACCAACAACTGTTTGATGATGATACTGTTTATGATTAAATATACACCCCTGTTTTTGACATCAAATGAACCCTTAACACTTGGGTAACCCTTGGAATATAAATTGCGCTCCACAAATGGCCATAAATACCTTGTGTCATGTGTCCCGTTTAAAAACACTGTGTGTTTTACTAAATGTAAAAGCACAAACAGGCTTAATTAACCTTCGGACAGAATTAGGCTTACAGGAAAAATTGTATATATTTTTGAGTTGAAAAAGACGGCTTTATTTTTGTCACACACCAGCAAAACAACGCTTAATTAACCCCTGGATGTAAAATGTGCCAATAAATTGAGGCCGCAGAAAATAGAAAGCTTTGTAGCGTGGTTACAATTGCGTGTTTTCTACACCACACAACCAAGAGATTTACAGTTGTAATTAAACCTTTGCTTGTGAATTAGCAAGAAGGAAAAATTTATATATTTTAGCGTTGAAAAAGACTGTAAATTTTTTGTCATCACCCAGCAAAAACAACGCTTAATTAACCCCGGAGTAAATTGCGCATAGAATTGAGCCGCACAAAAAAGTACTTTGTAGCGTGTTTACAATTGCATGTTTTTCACGGCACACAACAAGAGGTACAGTTGTAATTAAAACCTTTGCTTGTGAATTATGCTACAGGAAAAATGAATATATATTTGGCGTTGAAAAAGACGGTTTATTTTTTGTCAGCACACCAGCAAAACAACGCTTAATTAACCCTGGAAGAAAATTGCGCAATAGAATGAGCCGCACAAAAATAGTAGCTTTGTAGCGTGTTACAATTACGTGTTTTGCTACCCACACAACAAGAGATACAGTTTTAATTAACCATGCTTGGAATTAGTTACAAGGAAAAATTTATATATTTTGGTGTTGAAAAAAAGACAGTCTATATTTGACAGCACACCAGCAAAACAATGCTTAATAACCCTGGAGTAAATTGCGCAATAGAATTGAGCCGGCACAAAATAGTAGCTTTTGTATCGTGTTACAATTGCGTGTTTTCTACCACACAACAAAGATATACCTTTGAAATTAACTTGCATGTGAATTAGGCTACAGGAAAAATTTATAAATTTTGGCGTTGAAAAAGAGCGGTTTATTTTTGTCAGCACACCAGCCAAAACAACGCTTAATTACCCTGGATTTAAATTGGCGCAATAGAATTGAGCCCACAAATATAGCTTTGTAATCGTGTTACAATTGCGTGATTCTACCCACAACAACAAGAGATACAGTTGCTAATTAACCTTTGCTTGTGAAAATTAGGCCTACAGGAAAAATTATAAATTTTGGCTTTAGTTGAAAAAAGACAGTACAAATTTGTCACACACCAGCAAAACAATGCTTAATTAACCCAATACCCCAAAAAAATAAAATAAACATTAAGAAACATCTCTGAGACAAGCAGAGACACCCCACAAAAATCGCTGTTATAAAAAATCAATTCTTCGTAAGAAGCTAACAGCCGAAAGTAGCACACCTCCCAGAGGACACAGTGAGAAGAGAGTGAGCTCCCGGCGTCGCGCCCGGACTTATATTAGTGGCGGTTACGTCCAGAATCCCACTGGACTCTGCTTGGCTTCATCTCTGCACATTTCCAAGCGTCTATGGCCCTTCTTCCTCCCAGAGTGCTTTTTGCCCCCTTGTAGCGCCATGAGCTCGCAGCCATTATAATCAATCAAAAGCACACTTCGTTTCACCCAAGTACCCCCCCGCCCCAAATTCGACTTCGATCCAAAGAACCGAAGTTTTCCTGAAATACTAACGAATTCCACTTAGTTAGAATCGATTCGCCCATCTCTAACCCTCGCTCAAGTCCATAGATTTTAGTACAAAATGTTATTGGTCGCAGAAAGTGGTGCCGCGGTGAAAATTTCAAAAATAGAAAATGTATGGAATTTTTTTACGGTACCAAAACACAACGGAAACCCTACATATTTGGTATTGGTGTATCAACCTGTAGAATACAGATAACACATCATTTTAACAGAAGATTGAATGCCGTAAAAGCAAAACATCTGCAAACATGCACAAGTAAGTTTTTTTCCCTTTTTTGCCCCACTTAGAATTATTTTGGGTTTTTCTAATATATACAAAGGTAATAATGAATAACACAATTATAAATACATCATGTCCCACAAATTAAAAGCCTTCAAATGACTATGTAGGGTGGAAAAAAAAAAAAAGTTAGGGCTCTGGGAAGGCGAGGAGGGAAAAGAAGCGTGACAAAAAAAGGCTCTGTCAGGAAGGGGCTAATGAACCAAATAAATATTGAGCGATATTCAAAACCTTAAATATACAGAAATACAGTATTTCTTGTTCTTCACTCTGTCTAAAGAGGAACTGTGACATCTCCTGACATGTCTGTTTTAGTAAAATCCTTTGATTACATACCAAATTGGAGCCTTTCTTTTATAACTCTGTGTTGTGCTGTTCCTCCATCTAGAAATGCATTACTGTGATTCTCCTGTTATTTCTTCTAAAAATTCTGTACCAATCAGTTAGCTAGGTGTTACCATTCTAGTTTTCAGTGGGGTATGTCCTGCACACACTGACTTGGTCAGCATTGATTAGACAACATTAGACTGTTAACCACCCTCTCCCCAATTGGTAACACCTAACTGACTGATTGGTACAGAATTTCTAGGAGAAATAACAGGAGAACCACACAACATAAAGATTTGAGGGAAGATGCTCAAGAATGATTATTTCATGGTCTATACAACTATCTACTAAAACAGATATGTGAGAAATGACCACAGCTTTAAGTAGTTTGGATCTCTGACAAATGTTGCTTTTATGCACCTTAAATCTGGTACAGGCCAGAAGTAAATCTGGTACATTTTTCAACTCAAAAAGCCAAACCCCATCTGATTCAAATAACAGTGTCGCTGGCATTAGTGTCAGATTTTTGGTGCCTCACAAGCCAGAATAGGGGAAGGTCAGGCATGACATTTTAAATTGTGATTTCTCACTAGTCCCCGGCGCCGCCGCCACCCGCCGCCGATTGTTTATGTGCCAAGTTGTTAGCAGTTGCTAAGGTAACGGCTGCGGCAGGCGGCAGCGGCGCAGGCGCACATCACTGTTTCACTCTGCTGCTGTGCCTGCTATGCGCCTGTCAGTGTCGCCGCTCAGCGCCGCTCGCTATACTACTAACCTTGCGAGCCGGACCGCGACGCGTCACCGCCCGACACCGCCCATGTCTTCCGCTCCTCCCCACTGCTACGCTGTGCTGCTGTTGCTGGGGTCTGACTCCGGATGTGACGTCAGTCCCCAGCGTTCGCGCCACAGTAAAAGCGAGCAGCGAGTGAGGAGGAGACCATTTTCTGCCAGAGCAGCACAGCAGCAGCACCTTAGCTGCTTAAGTTTAAGTCTGAGTCAGACTCAGTGATATAAATCAAGGAGCTTCGTTCTGTTTGTCAGCAGGAGCCTAAATCCCAGGGCCAGGAGCCCCCTTAATCCAAGGAGCCTCTTAATCCACAGAGCCCCCTTAATCCCAGGGCAGAAGCCCACTTGTTGTAGCAAGCAGGAGGACCCCCCTTAAATCCCAGGGACAGGAGCCCCTGAATTGTCAGCAGAGCCTGTTTGTCAGCTGAAGGCCCCTTAAATCGCAGGGCCATGAGCCCCATTGTTTGTCAGGCAACTCATGGAGGCCCCCTTTAATTCCCAGGGACAGGAGCCCCTGATATATCAGCGAGGAACCCCCTTAAAATCCAGGGACAGGAGCCCCTGATTGTCTGCAGGGAGACCCTGATTGTCAGCAAGAGGGCCCCTTAAAATCCAGGGCCAGGAGCCTACTTTGATTGTCAGCAGGAGCCCAACGTTTATTGTCACGCAGGAGCCCCCTTGGAGACAGGAGCCTAGTGAGAAAGGAGCCAACGTTGGTCGGACAAAAGAAGTGACCACTTTCGCTAGAAGGCCATATTAGTTATTATGGGTTGTTACTGTGCTTTCCAGTCCATGTATATTTGCTTAGCTTTTCAGGTGTCTGGGAAAAGCTGGGATGAAGAGCTCCAATGTTGGAAAACATTTTTTTGATATCCACACAGTTTTCTCAGATGACAAGTTTGTCCCAGTTGGCGGTGATCTATTCCTTCCCTATCATGATTATTGCTAAGAGGCTTTCGACTGGGAAGATGCATGGAATCTATCAAAAATGTGGTCGGCATTGGAATTTTTACAATTTTGTCATGTGAGTGACCAGCAATGCTGTATATTACCGATACAAAATGATTATAGGGGAAAAGTGAAAAAAGTAAAAAAAAAAAAAAGGGGGGAGGAAAAACACAATAATTATAAAATAAAAACCATGTACACTGCTCTTTTCCTGATCGACCCATAAATAAAGTACATCATATTTGTGTCTCTGTATACGCAAGACATACCCCTTATAAATATATCCATGATATTTTGAAGTCTAAAAAGAATTAAAAAAAATTAGATTTTGTTCATTCACAGCACATAATAATTTGGAATAAAAAGCGGATCAAAAACTCATATAAACCCTTAAGTTCTTACAATTAAAAACATTAGTTAATCCCACAAAAAAAAGTCCTTACACAGCTCAGTATACAGAAAATAAAAACTGCGTATTATGGCTATCAGGGGGATAGCGATTGCATAACTATTGTTGTACCCAATAAAGGAATTTTTTTTTAAAGCGCTTCAACGTAAAAAAATTATATAAAACTGGGTACTGTATCACCGTAATCATATCGACTACTACAATGAGCAAACCTAATGGCACATATACTGCACAGTGAGCAATTTTAAAAAATAATAAAAAAACCACTGCTAGGATGTGAAGTATGTTCTCACCTGCCTTTCAAATATTGGGATTTCAAACCGATCAAAAAGGCTTTTCACCAAAAAAAATCATACCAATAAAAACGTCAGCTCATTCCTGCAAAAACAAGTGCTATACCAGCTCCGTACACACGTAAACCGTGGTTTTCTTTTTGATTAAATGGTTTTACTGTATCGTTAAAAGCCAATCAAAGCCTAAAAAAATATACAAAATTGGGTATCACTGGAAATCGTAGTGACTTGCTGTAGTATAGCCAGCATGTTGATTTATATCACGTGGGGGTGGAACCACTCTTTAAAAAGAAATAAAAAATAAAAAACAACTAGCATGATTGCTGTATTTTTGTTGAAAAACACCGCAAAAACCCTTAATAAATAGTAGACCAAAGCGTCATATGATAACCCCATTTATTGTATCAATAAAAACCAAGACGATAATCAGCTCGTATATAGAAAATAAAATGTTATGGGCTGTTCAGAAAAGAGACAAACATATAAACACAATATATTTATAGACATATTTCCATTGGTAAAAGTAATAAAACATAAAAAAATTGTATAAAATGTATATCTTTGCTATGATTCCAAAATCAGGGGTGACTCTGGATGGTGTCACCTGTTCTGCTAATTTGGGGCTTTTGCAAATGCTGACCATGGCACCCAACCAATACTTGTGTTCCAGAGGCCCAAAGGTTCCCTCCTTTGTATGGGGGACCTGCCACTGCACACAAAAACAGTAGTTTACACCATAAATATAGGGTATTGACGAAACTTGAAAGAATTGCATAAAATTAGGGCTTGTTTTTTCCATGATTCTTTGTATAAAAATTAAACGTTTTCAGTATAAATTGGATTGTTGGAAAAAAAATTCTTCAGTTTCATAGTTTATGTGAAAAAAAATTTTGTGAAACACCTGTGGGGTAGATGCTCTCCTGGATATAATCCAAAAGGGCGAATTTTATGAACGGGTTTTAAACCCCCCTTTTTTTCTGGCGTAACTGCGCCTCCCAGCCCGAATCCCGCTGTGGGACGCACGTTCCCCCACTTTGGGTGCGGTCCCCCATAAAGGGGGCGGGGGGTGGGGGGCAGGGGGCACAGGGGGGCGGGTAGGCGCCCCGGGGGGGGAAGCGGGCGCTCGTATACCCCAAGGCATTACCCCGCGGCTCCCCAAATCGCGACGTCGGCAGCTCCGAAAGCAGACCGGGTTTTTTTTTGGGTTTTAAACCCCCGGCGGGGCCCGAAGTGAAGCAGGACCGGGAACAGGGCAAGGAAGCGGATCGAAGATCGCAAACAGAAATCCGGCCCCTCCGCTCCGTCCGCAGGAGTATAATGGGAAAAAAATCGCCTTTATAAAGGCGGAAAACGTTTTCCAAAGGGAGGTGCCCTTTAAAAAATACACAAAATTAAAAAAAAAAAAACATTTTTCCAAATTTCTAAAAGGGCCGCAATTTTCAACAAATATGATATTGAAAATTCCCCCGGGAAAAAGAAGAAATTTAAAAATTCTTAAACCTATTCTCATTGGTCGGTAAAAAACCCGGCCAATCAGAATCGGGAGCAAAATTTAAACCAAAAAAAGAAAAAGGGGAAAATTGCCCAATCAAAACCCCCCGGGCGGGAAAATTAAAAATTTACATTTAAAAATGTTTAAAAAAGAGTAAATTGGCTTGTGGGGGGTCGTTTAAAAAACATTGGGGGCACCCTTTGACCCGGTTTTTCCCAAACCCACGATCCGGGGGAACAGGGTATGGGCCCGATAGAAAACGAGTCTACAAAGAGTTTCGGATAAAAACCCCAAATTAAATGCCCAAGCAATTCTGACAAGACAATGCATTAAAAATTTTTGTATGATCTTTAATCAAGCAAGGCGGGCGCAATAAAAGGAGAGGGCCGGACGAATGATTTTTAAAGGCGTTTTTTGGTCGGGTTTTCTTGGCCCAACTTTTTGTTCGGGGTTTAAAAAGTTTCTGGGTTTGCATCACCCAAAACTCATAAATTTCCAGTAAAACAAAACTTCAGAAAAGGGATAAAATACCCGGAGGTACCATCCTGGGGAAAAATGATAACAATTGGTACATCCTGAGCCGCAGTAAATCTTAGCTTCTTCAAAATTTGGCTGCATCTTTCCCCCACAAAAGGGATTCTGCTCAAGCTAAATTTCCCTTATAAGGGAAAAGTTTGGGGAATTTCAGATTAACAAAACAACAAAAATTTTTAGATTAAAACCTTTTTTTCCTTCACAACCCCCCCAAAAGCCCAAAGTTTTTTTTCCCCAAATGCCCCCTTTTGCCCTTTCCGGAAACAAAGGGAATAGCATAAGCCCTTTGGGGAAACTGCCCCCACACTGGGGGTAAGGGGTGGGGGATTTTTTCCCAAAGGGAATTTTTGGGAAAAAACCCCCCTAAGGGGTGAATTCAAAAAGAAACCTTCCAGGGGCCCTTTACCTAACAGTGTGAGGTTTTCCCCTTGACTCCCCCTTTCCCAAATCAGAGAATTGACTTTGGGGTTAAATAAAAGGGGGGTCTTGGTAGGAAGGGATGTAACCAGTACCTCCTTATCCCCGGGCACATAAGGCTCCTTTTCGTGAAAAAGGGAAAAATTTCTGAGGTGGTTCCTCCTGCAGTTTTAAAACCCCCCCCCCCCCCCCCCCCCCGGGGGCCCAAATAGTTTTTTGTAGAGGGGCCCGCAGCAGCCCAGCACAAACAGTAACACCCCCAATTTATAACCAGCAGAAACATCCCCACGGGGCTGAAAACCAGCGCTTCCACCTCCAGTCCAATCAGTCAGCCAGGGGGCCCCAAGAAGTGCCCAAAAACCCCCCTGAGTTTCTCCAAAAGTTCCTTGGACAGATTCTTTATTTACCGGGGCGATAGTGTTTTTTCCCCTTTTTAATCCTGGGTTGTAAAGGTTTATGGGCAGCATTCTTTACCTTTTTACCCCAAAAAACTTCCCCCCTTTTCAGCCACACCATGTCGATGGCTAATCGGTTCTGAAAAGGTCATTTTGTATTGGGGCCAAATTTTCATAGACCCCTTAAAAACCCATTTTCTACTGAAATTAAAAACCCCTTTTGGGCTGATTTTTAGTAGATAAAAATTAACCCCTTTCCACTTTTCTTATTGTTTTTGCACTTGGGGAATAATGGAACCCAAAACCCTTCGCAATCTGATCAGTGCTTTTAAAAGATCGGGGCCCCCCCTTGGCACCCCTTTAGAACCCTATTAAAACACTGGGGTTTTCCCGGGAAATACTGGGGGCTCCCTCGTTTTCCTGCTATGGGGGGTAAATTAAGGTGGGGGGGGTTTCCCAGGGGTAAGCCTTAAAAGGGGCAGGGAAAGCTTAGTTAATGTACATGCCCCTTTCCCGGGTAGTGGGCAACCTACTTTTTCATTTTCCCCTTTCCCCCCACACAACCGAAAAACATCCAGGGGGGTTTCCAGGGAGATTCGCCAGATTCCCATTAGTCGGGTTTTAACCGGGGCAAAATCGGCCGGGAAAGGAACCCCCAATGATGCCTCCCCGCCGTAGTTTGGAAGAGACAAGTGTAGCCCCAGGACTCCCCAAAACCCCCCAAAGGTGGTCTAAATTTTGGGGTTTTGAAATTTAAAAGGGAAAAAGAAAAGCCCTTTAAAAATTCGGAAAATTTTGTTTTTTCAACAGGTAAGAACACATTCTGCTTTAAATCTGCAGAAACGGGGGAAAAGGGGTGTTTTTCCCCAATTGGGGTTGGCTCCGGCCGGGCCAAACCCCCCAAACTTTTAAATTAGGGGCCCCCCCCCCCCCGGGTTGTATTTTACCCTTTCTACCCGGGTTTTTTTCGGGGAAAAACCCTTGGGGTTTCAACAAAAAAACCACATCTTCCCCTGCTTATTTGGGGGATTGGGAAACCTCTTCAACTGTTTTTGGAGTTTAAATTTTCCATCTGGGGGGTTCCCGTGGAGTAGTGAAAAGTGGTGGGTCTAAATTTTAAGATCTTTAAGTTCTCTAACTCCAAACCCCCCCGTCCCAAAAATCCGGTATATACACCCAAGAAATTTTCCATGTCCCCGGGGCTGGGGGTGCCCCAAATTGAAAAAAAAACAAGGGAACAGCGCCCCGGTTCTTTAACCACTCCCCCAAAGGGATCGGTCCCCTGGTCAGTGTCACCCCTGCCCAGAAAGGGGCCCCTTTCCCTTGGGGTCCCTGCGTCCCCCGGGCTTCAGGAGGGGGGCTTTATCCCCAGCCCACCCCCCGTATTCCATCCTCCTCTGACCGTAATAGCAATTTTCATTCCCGGGGGCGCGTTAACAAAAGTAAAAAACCCCTGTCAAAAGGATCGGGCCCAAATACTTGCGGGGGGGAGAAAATTCTTCGGCGGGGGATTTTTGGGGAATATACCCCAAGAAATCAAATGAAAAGGTTTGCACACTTTGATTATGTCCACCCCAAAAAAACCCACTACAGCTTTAAAGTTTAAGGTAAAACAAAAAAAAAGGATATATAAAACCCATTTTGTCACGGGGGTCCCTTTTAAAATTGAAAGCATGGATCCACGTGGGCTTTCCCTCCTTTTTCACTGCCGTGGGGAAAAACGGGTTAACAGTAAATGGGCCTTCAAATCTGGGCTCCAGGCAATTCCTCCTTAAATGCCTCTTTATGTACACCGGTTCCTGGTTTGAAATCATGCACCTTTTTCCCCTGTAGATTCTGGAAGACAAGCAGAATTTTGCAAAATGAAAATTTTGGGTAAATTTCCCTTTAAAGGACAATTCAATCACCAAAATTTTTCCCATTTTTTTCACTTTTTTCCCCCTAGCTTTTGCTCCCTACTTCAAACACAGAAGGGGTTTTCCCAAAAACCAGTTAAAAATTCAAAGGGGGTTAGGCCATGTTTTGTTTTGGGGGGTGTGCCTAAAAAGGGGTATAAAAAACAATTGGGAGAAAGTTCTGGCCAGGGAAAGGGGGGACTCCAGTCATTTTTAACAACTTATTTCTTGAGATTTTAAATTAAAACTCTTACCTTCGAAAGAGTTTGGGGGGAGGGTTTACGGGGGGTGTGGGGGCCCAAATCTACCCCAAAACATGTTCCATAACTTGGGAAAACCGAGGAGAAAAGCTGGCCCCTGGTTGATCATCACCTGGGGGTTTAAAAAAACGACAAGCTTTTTAAGTGATCAACTTTTTTGCCGTACTTTGGAGGTCATTTTGGGCCCACGGGGGTAGGTTCTGGCCACCCTAAAAAAACCATGCCCTACTAAAACCAGAACATATTCATATTTCCCCACCCCTTGGCCCTCTGGTTGGTCCACTTGAACCCTTTTGGAAGGGGAACTCGGTTTTGCCAGGTTTTCATGGGTTTACTTGAGCAGTGGGGAAGGGGGGCAGGTGGTGCAGAGGGTGCAGGGCTTGATTTAGGGGTCAATCAGGGGAAATGATTCCCTGGAGCATGGTAAACTTCTGCCCATAGTGAGGGGCGATTTTTTTCCCAACGATGAGTAGTTTCCAGGGGCCCCAAGGTTTGCAAGGGCCCAATACATTCGTTTTGGTAAACAACAAGGCCTTTGCACTTCCAAATTCCTTTTCGAGAGTTGCCCCCATCTTTTTTTCCCTTTGTTGTTTCCCCTTTTTGGCATTTCCCAGATGTTGTTCTATTTGTTTTCCCTTTCTTGAGGGCCCAACGGGCTTCCAATCAGGGGCTGGAGTTATCAGCCCTTTTGTTTAATGAATTCCCCCCCTCGGGGCTCTGGGGGTTACCATAATAAGTTCAGGATCCACCCCACTTGGAGGTCCCCTAACCAGACCCTGTGTTTTTGGCGGCTTGGTCCGCGGGGTTGGGTTTTCCCTCGGGTCTGTCGTCTTTCACTTTTCCTTTGGGTTTTAAACCTTTAAGACGGTTTACCTTTGGGGGCGTTCAAGTGCACCATAAAGGGATTTTGATTTGTACTGCTTTGCTTCCCCCGGGGTTTGTTTGCTGTAAAGAATCCTTTTTTTCCCCCAAAGATGAGCCCAAAAAAATGTAAAAATCCATGGGCAATCTTAAAGTCGTCCTTTATATTGACCGTTTTTCCTTCGGGCCATTTTACGGGCTTTTTCCAGAGTTTGAAATTCCCGCAACTTGAGCTGAAAAATGGGGGGCAGTGCTTCTGCCATAAAGGATTTCATCTTCTGTGGTTTTTTTCAAATCCTGTAGAAAAGCCCCATCTTCGCAGCATATCTTGATCCATCGTCAGGGGGATAAAGGGTTTCTGATGAGGGATCCCCTCAGCACCACTGGAATTGGGGCTGCATTTGGGTTCTTGAAAAGGGGGTTTTGGAACAGTCTTTGGTAATCCCATCCGGATTGTATTCCCCCTTCCCAAAAACTCTCTTCTGCCCCCCCCTGTGTAGGGAAAAAGGGAGTGGGGGGGGGGGGGGTTTAAAAACCTTTGGAACCCTTTTAAGGAGTTATTAAGGGCAACAGGATTGAACACTTTTAACGCAAGTAAATTTTAAATATTTAAAGTGCCCCGGGGAAAGCCCTTTTTGCACACTGGGGCCCAGATTTTGGGGGCTTGGATGTTTCTTTTTTCATTCCCAAAGACTATATCCGTTTTTTTTGTCCAAGGGATTTTCCCCTGCGGGGAAAAACCTTGGGGAGGCAGGAGCGGCCCGGGGCCACTGGGTCCAAACGGCAGAGTAGTACCCTAGGGGGCGGTTTGGGGGCCCCCCCATGTGCCTGGGGAGGATTTCCAGGGGCCAGCCCCCTTTTTTCTGAAACAAATGGGTTAAAAAAGGTTTGATTGTAGTCTGGTAATCCAAGAGCTGGGGCCAGTCATATCGCAGTCTGCAGGGGATGGGAAAAAAGTCCTGTTGTTGCCCCATAAAAATGGGTTTGGGGGCTTGATTAAACCCGGTCCCCCCAGTTTTAGGCAATCGAAAAAGGGCATATTTCTGGATGGCCGGTTTTCCATAGCCTACAGTAGGTTTACAAGGCCTAAGAAATTTTTGGGAGCTGCCCTTGAGTCTTCTGGGGTAAGGAAAAGGGGTGTAAAAGGCTTGCACCTTCATCTGTAAGGTGCTTGGTTCCTTGGGATATGCAGTGGGCCTTGAAACACCAAATCTTGTTTTGGCCCCCACTGGGGCTTATCCCCGGAAACCTTGGGAGTTTAGAGCAGCTAGATGCTGCAGCAGGGGTTTTAAAATTTTTCCCTTCCCTATGTTCAGGGGTTCCCCCAAGAAGAAGGGTCATCGACTACAAAGAAGGGTTTTCTTCAGGGGTTTTTGGCTACCCAAAGGGTTTTAGAGAAGCTTTATAGCCCCGAGTAAACTGAAATTTGGGGGTATTTTGGGCCCCCTTTAGGTGTCCCCGGGGCCAGGGGAAAATTTAATCCCCTTTATAGGGGAAAAGCAAACAAATCTGACAGTCTTCATGAAGAGGGACCTGGAAAAACGCATTAGCAGATCAATAACTGTGAAGCAGGAACTGAGGGGGGGATCCCGGGGGAAAAAAGGGGTTGGGGGTTTGGGGAACCCCTGGTGTTTTTCCCGGGTTTGTGGCGCATTAAACAGTTGGAGATCTTGCACCAATCGATATCTCTGCGGTTCCCCCTTTCTTTGGGCTTCCCTTTTTCACAGGAAAAAAGAGGGGTGTTGCAGGGAGAGATCAGGGGACGGGGAACCCCCTGAGTTTAAAAGGGACTGTATTTTAGCCTTTATTTCCCTTTTTCCCTTTTTCCAGGGTTTTTAGGGATACTGTGGGAGTCTAGGGTAGGGGACCCCCTTAGGGAAAACATTAATGGTGGAACTGGGAAAGGGGACCCAAAATCATTTTGGTCCTTGTGACCCAAAAACCTAGGGGGGTTAAAAATACGATGAGTCCCAAAAAAAATAAAAGAAGGCTTTGGGTAAAGAATCATAAAAATTGGGGGGGCCTTCAATCACATCGGTAAATTTATCCCCTCTTTTGATCCCCGGTTCCCGTAGATTAAGCTCCATACCCCAGAGGAGAATTGGATGTTGGCCCGCATTAGGTTTAAGTAAGTCCTTTCTTTCCCAAAAAGATTAAATGGGCAGGGGTAAAACAAGGAAACGGGTCTCAAGTCAGGAAAAGGGGGCCAGCATTAATTGGGACAGTTTAGGGGGGACCCATGTAGGGGACCCCAACCGCAATACAATTTAGGCATCAGGGAGATCTGGGACCCCAGGGGCAGGGGGTTTTTTGCGCAATTACAGAGGTGGCCCCCACCCGTGGGCCACCAAAAAAATCAGTTTTGGGGGGTTTCCCGCTACGGAATAGTTTACAAACCCCCTAGGCCCCCACGACCTCCCAACCCTTGGGAAAGGGGGGGCACCATGGCCACAAACCCCCATTGGGGCCCCCCTCTGAAAAGGAAAGTCTTGTTGCTGATGTTGTGGGTGTGCGGAAACGGGCACGGCAGAAATTTTTTGAAAAGTCCAAATTATTTCATCTCCAAACAGATGGGAGGCTCTCTATGTTTTGCCTTCGGGGCTGGGGGTAAGGGGCAATGGGGCCTGACAAAATTTCTGGGGGTTGGGCACATCAAGCCTTTACAGGTTTAACATTTTTTTTTTTCTCCTTTCTTTTTTTTATCCTGGTTGACCATTTTTTTAAATCCCCTTTACCAAATGCCAGGGGGTTTTTTGTACTCTGAGCCATAAAAAGTCCGGGCTTTTTACGCAGGGGCTAGGGCTCTTGGGGGCATCCCCAAGCCATTTCCCTTTGGGGTCTCATAGCAAAAAACCCTTGGGTCTTTTTTTAAGAGTAGAGAACCCCAGGTCCCTTTATACGTGGCTCAATTACCTGCAAAAAAAATCTACAGCTTCCCCCTGGGTCTTGTTGTACATCCCGCAATGTGGGGGCTTGGTTACTTTTGGGAAGTCTGTGCCCCGATTTTGAGCTGGTCGCAAAAAAGGGCCCAACCCGACCCCGAAAGAAAATATATCAACCCAGAAAGGGGTTTAGATACTTTGGATTTTAAAGGGGGTAATTTATCAGGGTTCTGAAAAAGCAACCCGGGTTTTCCCAAATCTTTCCAAAAAGCCCCATTATTTTCCGGTTTGTGACAACCTTTTTTTTAAAAAAGCATGGGGGAAATTTTATGGGGTCTGGGAATTTGCTAGGGGCAGGGAATTTTTTGTTTTGGGGGGAATGAACATCAGCGGGGGCGGCGGGGTTGTCCTTTGGGTTTACCAAAGTTTGGTAAGTGTTGCTGGTACTACTGGGGGGGGCAGTGAAGGTCTGCTGGGGGGGGGGGGGGGGTTTTTTTCCCCCTCCCAGGAGCCTCATCTTTGGGGAAAATCTCCCAAAGGGGGCTCCCCTCCCTATAAGTATAGCTGTGTGTTTCCGGCGAAGAGGGAAAAATATTCTAACCCCATCTAAATTGAAACCCTCGGTTTTTTGGGGAAAAAAAACTGCACACATGCATGTAAGGAAATTCCCAACACATTCCTTATAAAATTTAAAAATACCGGAGGGGGAGAAGAGGGGGGGGGAAAAGGACCGGTTGTCATGATTGTTTCATCTATTTCATTAACCCGACCAAAAGCAAAAGTAAAAGCAGATGTAAGCTGGTTGTTTTTATTGTCATTTTTTTGGCACTAAAAAGACCGGTCCCCCAGCATGGATTATTTAAATCAAAGGGGTTTCCTGCACTAAAAAGGATTTGCAGATGTTTTCCACCCCATTTTTCTTCAGATAACTTTTTACAGTTCCCGATTAGCCTCTGCGCCAGCTTTTTTTCCCTTTTAAAACTGCGCCCAACCCCCCCCCCGGGGAGACAATTAAGGGGGGAGGGGGTTAAACTTGGACTCCACCCTGTGAGTGGTAAAAACCCCCGGGCCCTGAGAACAGTACAAAGACCACCCTGGGGGTTTTTAACATGCAACTGAGCTTGGGGTCCCCAAACCCTTTTCCCGGGGAAAAAATTTAGCCCCAGGGGGGGGGGTGTTAAAAGGGCTCCGGGGGGGGTAACCCCTTCCCCGGAATCCTCCTTTACCAATCGTGGAGGAGACTTCGGGACTAGGGTCATTCCCCTTTTCCCCAGACATTTCCCCCGGGGGTTTTTGGAAATGGTTTTGGGGCCCCCCGGGAGTTTTCGTTTTTCCTCACTGGGGCCTTCGGGGAACCCTTTCCCCAATCCTTTAACCGGGAAGGGGGGGATGGATCGGGTGCCCGGGGGGAAGTGCCTGGGGTGTGACAAAAGGGACCTCTGGGGGAGGGACAAAAAACAGGAGGGCCCCTTTTTTACTGTCCTTGGGTGTAACCCAAAGGGGTATAGGGGGGGGGCTAGGGGCGGGTTTTGGAAAGCCCTTTGGGGGCGACGTTTTGGGGGCCCCACAACTCCTACAACCTCTGGCCAATCAGGGGTTTTTTGTTCCACATGCCCCTTTCAGGTCCACCCCTTTTTGGGTCCCCCAAACGCTGCATTTTTAGGGCGGTGGGCAGTGGCTTTTTTTACCCCAAACCCATTTACCTTTTTAACAACACTTTTAAAATAACCCCTTTCAGTTTTTCATATTATTATTTTCCGCCATTTCCCTTTTTACTTCCACAAAGCCTTCCTTTATCAAACATTTTGGCCACTCGGAGGGGAGCCCGTGCCAAAAAAAACCCCCCCACCATCCCTTTAAAACGGGGCAATTTCCCTCTAAAAAATTTTTTTATCTCCTGCCAAATTGGATGGCTGCAATCTGCCCCTTTTTTTGGCAATCCCCCCAAATTTTACCTTTTTTCATGCCCTTTGTAACCCTCCCTTTTTCCCCTTTTTTCCTACAAAACCCAAACTCCTTGACGTCCTGCTCTTTTACAACTTACCCCTTTTTGAAACAGCTTAAACTTTTTTGGGGTTTTTACATTTGGGGAGTTCCAACCCGACAAAGGACACAAGCCGGGCCCCCCGGGCCCTTTCCCGGGTCCCGGTCCCCCACAACACAAGGATTCAAACAAAATAATAAAGATTCCCCACCAAAACCAAAAAATAGTCCCACCCTTTTTTTTGCCCCAATGTGGGGGCGTTTCCCTCCCCGGGCTTTTTTCCCAAAAAATTTATGTATTTCTTATTATGTAAAAAAACAATCCCTAGTGAATTAGTTCCAAACCCCACCCCCCCCTTAAAAAAATTTTTGTAATACAACGATCTTGTCCCAAAAAAACCCGGGGGATCCCGGCCCCCACTCAACAATTAACTTAGAGACTGTCAAGGGTTCCCCCTATATTTCAGAAAACCCTACCGGGCAAAGGGGGGTTTTTTTAAAAAAAACATGACATTTCCCAAAAAATGGAATCCAAAAAAAACAAAGTTCGGTACGTTGGGCCCGGGGGGGATCAAAGTTTTTTAGGTCGGTATTTATTGTGACCAAACCCCCGGGGCCAGTTACCCAAACAATTATAAAACCCGGGGGGACTCAAAAGGCCAAGGAGTTAAAAAACACATAGATGTATCAAATTTACCGTGACCCTTTTGAGGCTGCAGTCCCCAATTTTATATCCCCCGGTCCTTTGAGGCCTCTGGGAGTGTTTCCGGGGCCCCGGGGGGCCTTTGGAACCACCCCAGGCCCGTCCCCGTGCGGCGCCAAAATGTGGGGGTCGTTTACCCAAAATTGGGGGGTAGGGGAGGGGCCCGGGATTCCCAAAACACGTCCGGGGAAAATGTTTTCGGCCCCATAGAAAATGAGTCAGCACAAGAGTTTTTTATCAAAAACTCATTCATGTTCCCAAAAAAATTCGACAAGAAAAGGATTACACACTTTTGTATGGGTCTGTAATCAGCAAGCGCAGGGCAAAGAGGAGAGGGAACGGAGTATGGTTTCCCTATTTTTGGCAGCTTTTGAGTAGATTTTTATTTTGGGCCCGTTTTTTCCCGGGTACAAAATCCTTGGGTTCTAATCAGCCAAAATCAGTCAAATTTCCCGTAAAACGAAACTTTTAGGAAAAAGGGGGATAATAGCCCGGAAAGGGCACCCTCCTGAGGAAAAAATGATAACAAAATGGCAATCCCGAGACGCAGTCAATTTTTATTTTTAAAATTGCTGCATCATTTTCCCCCCAAAATGGAAAAATGCCAAACTGGGAAAAGCCTTTAAGGAGAAAAGCTTGGGGGTTTTAGAGTTTTTACATAAAACACAAAAGTGATTCCCAAACCCCTTTTTTCCTTTACGGGAGCTAAACGGGGGCTGGCCATCACCAATCAGAAAAGGGCGCAAAAATCCCTTTTAACCCATGGAGAAGTGTAGGAACCCAAACAGAAAACCAGGGGGGATTTAAATTTAAAAATTTCAGTAAAAAAACAGGAAAAAAGGGTTTATTGGGTGAGCTAGTGGGGGCTCGGCTAGCCCTCAGCCAATCAGCAGCGCGGAGCTATCTTCTCATTTTACTCTATGGAGAGATGAGCGCATTCAAATCTCGGCGTCAGTGCGCGCGGGCTTGACAGTATTAATCCAAACAATTTATTTTAATACAGTGAAACATTCTCAGATAAAGACAGAATACTTCTTTAAAAATAAAGCAGTTAAAAACCCGAACAACGACGTTCGTCGCCGAGACCCGGCGAGACATAGGGAATTGCCATAGAGAGAATTGCCAGGAAAAGACAGTAATTCAAATTTGTAAAGCTATTTATTGGCGGCATAACCAGCCATTCTGAATAGGAGCGACAAAGTCCCCCCATTCTAGGTTTGGAGAAGTTTAGATACCAATCAGAATTCGAGCGAACAAATAGTCCCATTCTAGCCTATATGGGGAAGTTTACAACCAATCAGCATCCCACGGCGGGACAGATTCAAAATACAGTAAAAGGCAGATAAGAAACGAGTGATTGGTTGATGCTGCGGAGGCTCGTCAGTTAGCCAAATCAGAGCGCGTGCTGGCTTTCTCATTGAGTTTTCTATGTGGAATCCATTATTATTTATAAGAGGCGCCCCGTCCGTAATTTGACCAATGGGAAAGCGAAAAGCGACAGCTCTATGGAGTTTTCTAATGCAATCTGGTTTATTAAACTGTCATGGCTGAAATCAATTATATACACTACAGAAGTTGTGCCGATGTGTATATATAAAGGGAATACTAATATGTGGCTACGAAATAAAAATTGAAATCAAGAAAATCGATGCTTATTTCCTTTATTTTCGATTGCACCCATACTATTGATTCTATTTTCCTGGCTAACGAAAAATTATAAGAAAAAAAACATGATTTGATTTATTTTTTATTTTTTTTCGTTAGCCACATCCCCCCTTATAAGTTTTGCGTTGTATATACACATCGGCACAACTTCTGTAGTGTTATAATTTGATTTCAGCACATGTACAGTTTTATACCACATTGCATTAGATAACCCATAGGAGCGTCGCTCTGCTCTGCCAGTGGTCCAAATTACGGCCGCCTCTTTTTATTAAAATTTCGATTCCCCATAGAACACTATGAGAAGCAGCTCAGCGCTCTGATTGGCTAAGCTGGACGAGCCCCGCTGGCTTCAACCAATCAGATAGTTTTCCTGCCTTTTTACTGTTATTTATGAACTGTCCGACCGTGGATCCTGATTGGTGTAAACTATCACCACTAGGCTAGAATGGGCCTTTGTCGCTCCGTATTTGATTGGTCTAAACTTTCTCCATAGCCTAAGAATGGGACTTTGTCGTCCATATTCTGATTGGCTGGGTTTATGGCGACATTGAGAAATAAGCTTTACAAATTTGAATTACTGTCTTTCCGGCATTTCTCTCTATGGCAATTCCCTATGTAGCGCCGGTCTCAGCGACGAACGCGGTTGTTCGGGGTTTTTAAACTCGCATGATTTTTAAAGAAGTGTTCCCTAGGCGGGTCTTTATTGAGAATGTTTTTACACATGTATAAAAAATAATTTGTTGATTAATACTTCATGCCGCGCGGGCGCTGAGGCCAGATTTGAGTGCGCTCATATCTCCTTGAGTAATAATGGGAGAAGTAGCTCGGCTCTGATTGGCTGAGCTAGCCGAGACCTCGCTAGCTCAGCCATTAAGCTCTTTTCTGTCTTTTTACTGTATTTTGAATTATACCGCCTGGATTATGATTGGTTCTACACTTCTCCATAGTAGAATGGGACTCTTCTGCGCTCCTATTTCTGATATGGATGAGCTAGCGAGACCCCCGCTAAATCAGCAAATAACGCTCTTTTCTGTTCATTTCATTACGTGTATTTTGAATTATCAACGCCTCCTGGATTCTGATTGGTCTACACTTCTCCATAGGCTAGAAGGGACTTTGTCGCTCCTATTCTGATTGGCTGTAGCTAGGCCGAGACCCCGCTAGCTCAGTAATATGCTCTTTTCAGCATTTTTACTGTATTTTGAAATTATCCCGATAGGGGATTTTGTTGAGTCATTTTTCCCACATAGCTTTTATTGCTTCACTGTCGCGCTACGACTTCTGATTGGGCCGAGGTTTTCTGCCGACCAATGAGAATCGGTTTCAGAATTTGATAATACTGTATTTCCCGCCATTTCCAATATCTAATTCTTGACTTAGATATTGGAAAGTGATTTTGTATTTATGATATTTTAGTTTTAATGTTTCAGCTCTTTTTCCCTGAGAATGGTAGAACGCCTTTATAAAGGCGGATTTTGGATTTTTACTCCGACACCGACATGTGGAATGTATTTCTCGCGCATCCAGCCTGTCTCGCATTCGGAACACGATTTTCGGCGCAGTCGCACCGGCGCTATAAGTTTCCCGCACACTGTGCCCCAACACTGGCGTGGGCGGGGACTCTTTCCCAGATGTATGAGGGCACTTCCTAGGACGGGGAATCTTCGGCGCGTGCGCTCAGCGACCATGTCCAAGCACTGTGCCCCACGCACTGGTCGAGGCGCGGCGGACTTTTTCCCAGCCATGTATGATCGCACTACCTCGGCGGACAATCTCAGAGCAGCCGCCGAACTTCGCTTCATTCCGCACTGCGCCCGTCACGCTGGCCGGGAAACTGGCGGAAAACGGGCGCCTCGACCAGGCGGGAGATTCATACACATGTGGCCCTAATGTGTAGTTTCCAAATATGGGCGCTCTTTTTTAGGGGTGTTTATTAAGGTTTTGCAACTATAGAATGTCCTCTTAACATGAAATGACGCCCTAATAAAATCATTTTGAAATGAGGGACCCCAGGAAGGGGGTGCTCTTACCTACTAGCTTGTGGTTGAAGCCAAATAGCCGCAATAGCGGGGAAAAATATGGGATATCTATGAAAACAGCAGAATCTGGAGAATGTTGAGTAGCATTTCCATGATCACATCTACCATGCTTCCAAGTGAATCAATGGATTAAAAATTTTAAAAAAAAAGGGAAATTTAGAAAAATTTCCCCTCCACTTTGCTTTCATATCTGTGAAATACCATACTGTGTTATAAAACAATACAGTTCCTTGTATGCTGTTTTTAAATGTACTTCTAAGGGGTGTAGTTTTTTTGGATGGAGTTGTCATTTAGGGGATATAATAGATTATCCTGCTTTTTAATTTTGATTAATAAAATTAAAGTTTACTTCATTATACTGTCTATCTACAGAATCAGATACGTTGCCCCAAATTATGCTTTGAAATCCAAAAACCATAAACGTTTACACATTCATGTCCATCAGCACGAGGCATGTCTCGAGCAACATAATAAATGTGTCAGTGTTCATCATTCATTGACTGCCGCATTGACTAACGTGATATAATGGCACTGTTTGTTAAAACCAGGCAAAAATTGGTGACTTGTACGATTCGCGAGAAACGATCAGATGATTTGGAAATATTTTGGTGAACTCTGTTACAAAGACACTTCTGGGAAACACATTGTCCATTGATGTCAGACATCATTACTGTTGCCCATGGCCTGGTTAAACAACTAGTCCCATAGCTGCGGGTAAGTGGAGGCAGTTGGCACACATCAGTCAGATCTTCATCCTGACACATGGTCAAACAGCTACGTCTGCGTGTGTGTGATATTTGCGCAATTTCGCCATGAGATAAAAACTATTCTAATAGGTGAGACTCTCCTGTTCAGACATCCTTCATTTTTGTCTGCCCCTAAATCATAATACAGGCAGTCCCCAACTCTACACCATTTTCCCAATGACAGAAGTCAAAACGTTTTCTGTAAGTCTTACAAGGTTGCACACACTATTGGTCGGTATGTTGGCCCATTATCCAAGCACAGTTACTCCTTTAGAGCAGTGAGGTTTTGGGGGCTGATCGTCTGGGCACAACAGGCTTTCAAATCCCTCCAAAGTTTTCTATGGGTTGAGATCTGGAGACTGGCTAGGCCACTCAGGACCCTTGAACATGTTTCTTTATGAAGCAACTCTTAGTTGCCCTGGGAGTGTTGCTTGGGATCATATGTCATGTGAAGACACAGCTCCACGTTTCATCTTTCAATGCCCTTGCCTGTTGGAAGAGGTTTGCACTCAAAATCTCACAATACATCGCCCCATTGGTTCTTTAATGTACACGGATCAGTCATCCTGGTCCCTTTGCTGAGAAACAGCCCCAAAGCTTGATGTTGCCCCCACCCATGCTGCCACCTCCATGCTTCACAGTAAGTGTTCTGTGGCTGCAGCTCAGTATTCTCTCTCCTCTAAACACGAGAGTGTTCGTTCTACCAAGCAGTTCGTCATTTCGGTTTCATGTGACCATATGACTATTCTCCAGATACTCTTCTGGATCATCCAACATGCTCTCTACGAAAGACTTTAGACGGGAGCTGGACATTTACTCGGCCATAAGCAGTGGGGACAACGTCTGTCACTGCGGATTGACTGTCCCTGGCGGTTTGTTGTGTGTTAACTGATGGTTGCCTTTGTTAAGTTCGGTCCAGCATCTATGCCACGGTAATTCACTAGGTTCCGTGTGTTATGGGAATTTTTGCTCACCATTTACTTGTGATCATTTTGACCCCACAGGTGAGATCTTATGTGGAGCACCAGATGGAGGGAGTTTATCAAGGGGGTCTTGTACAATACTTTCCATTTTCTAATTATTGCTCCCACAGTTGATCGATTTTCCCACCTATCTGCTTGGCCTTGGCAAGATTCAGTTTTACCAGCCTGGTGCTCAAGGGCCTAGAACATAAAATTTTGTTTCTGGTGTCATCTCTCGATAGTCTTTGTTTGGTCTTCACCAAGTGGTGTATATGGAGTGGGATGTTTGAGGTTGTGGATAAGGTGTTCTTTTATACTGATAACAAGTTCAAACAGGTTGCCATTACTACAGGTAATGAAGTGCGAGACTTAGAGGAAGCACTATTAAGAAGAAGTTACAGGTCTGTGAGAAGCAGGAATCTTGCTTATTTGTAGGTGACCAAATACTTATTTTCCACCATATATTTTTCAAATTAAATTTCTATTCCAAATCAGACAATGTGATTTTTGGGATTGTTTTATCTATTTTGTTCACTCTCATGTTGAGGTCGCCTTATGATGTACAAATTATAGGCTTTCATCTTTTGTAAGTGGGGTACTTGCACCTATAGCGTGGCTGGACCAAAATACTTTTTTTCTCCACTGTACCCTTGTCGCGACTTACATCCCAAATTTCATCTTAAGACCAAAGTTACAGTCTCTTTTGACCATTCATTACCCGGGGGTCTGCCTGTATATACTTATGGTCACCTAGTACTCTGATGCTATTTATTGTTATTGTTTATTCTTTTAGAATAATTGCAATGATACAGACCCTGAAGCAGAGCACCTATAAAAGACTGTTGAAAAAGTCTGGCTGTGCTTCTACAGTGGGCCTGCTCCAAGCCAAGAACAACTAAATTCAGGACTTTTCTTGTTTTCGTGGTTGGCTCTGGGACCATGAGCCATTTCAATAGCTGAATAATCGTGGGGAGTTCCGCCTACTTTTTCGGACAAGAACTTCACACAGTGAGATGTCAATACGACGTAGCCAAACTCTGAGCAAATTCATATGTCACAGTATGTCTAATGTCTCTCTGGTAGACAAGTAAAGGTTTGTCGGCTGTCAGTGAATACTGTCTATCTCATGTTCGATGGGTGGACAGACAAGTATCATGCTCGTTCAACTTTCTTGGTCTGCGTGTTCAGTTTATCACTGAAGACTGGACAGTGAAAGGTTGTGGACTTTGTCCGTGAAACCAGGTGCAGGAGATACCAGGAGTGTACATGAACATATCCACAAGGAACTTGGTGCAGTTTATTGGCCATGAACTACAAGAGCAAGCAATTGTTATCAACACTCTCGAGGGGCCAAGTGCCTGAAATAAGGTATCGTCGCTTTTGAAAATATCGGACCATGTGCACTGTGTCGCTCAGCTCTGGCATCTCTCTGTAACTACGATTCACATGTCAAAGGTTCCTGTTATAACGGCCTCTCCTGCAGAAGTGTAAGAAAATTGTTACAACAATGCATTTCAAGACTGAAGCTGCTGGAGTCTTTTTCCTGATGTCATGGACCGGCAATGATAATGTTTGGCAACTGTGAATTTTTGAAAAATTTTGGTGTGGCAAAATATGTCATAGACAAGGAATGAACAGTTCACATATGAAAAGGCACCTGTGGGATGACAGTGGATGGGAAAAGTGAAGCTCGTCACCGAAATCATCTCAGAACACAATAAGCTGAGGAACAAGGAGGAATCAGCCAAGAAGCCAAGGCCAACGTTCAAGTACGATTCACCGTTGGAAACGAAAATACCATACAGTTTGGAGTTCTTGCCTGCACATGATCAAAGCCTCCTTCACCCTGCGCACCGAACCCCCTTTACCAATGCTATGAAGCAAACTGGGCATTAAACTTGTTGTCCTGGACAGTGTTTGAATGGGAAGTCTGAAGGAAACTTATACAGTCTTCTGCCAATGCTGTTGCTGGCATGAACGGACATTGTCAGCAAACACGCATCACTTCATTGTCAATAATTCACTTGTTCGAGTGAAATCATGGGCACTTGTGCATACGGATACAAAAGGACAGTGATGAGTGAAGTCACTGAAGAAGTTGTGTCACGTCAAGAAGAAAAACTTAGATTAAGCGTTGCCATTAACTGATGCAGTTACATTGTCCACACTTTCGATCCAGCGACGTAGTCAATGGTTCAACATTGTTCGGCAGAAATCGAGGATTACTTCTTACCCGAGCAGTCAATGCCATCATGGTGATATAGAAAAAAACCACGTGCAAGTGCCCCTGTGACGTGGAGTTCACAGTTAAGATTTTTTCAGCCAGTGCTTTGAGGTGATGGTCATATAAGCACAAGTACAAATTTTTCTGTTTCCTGTAACAGTTAAGTAAGAAGATGATGCTCTGTTAAAGAAACACTATGAGGTTATTGGTCGCAAATTGATGAAGATGACAATCGAATTAGACAATGAGATAAGAAAATATCTTCTGATAGAAGCCAGGAGGTGTAAATGATGGGACCAATCACGTTACTTTCTGGGATAAGAGAACTTTTCCAAATCTGCAGGAGTTGTGCAAAGAATTATTTTGACTCGCAACAGCGCTTTCGTAATTTTCCAGTTGATAAGCTTATTTTCGACTATGGGACCTGCTGCTAAATGGAAAGCGTTCAACAACTGTCGCCCATCCGTGCATAACCATATCGTCGTTTATTACATGACAATTTTTTGACTTGTTCTTTGATGCTTGTGCTAATTAGTTTAAATGTTTTCTTCAAAGTTAAAAACTTCTCAATCGAAATTAAATATATGTTACTGCGGTTACTTTTAATATGCAACAATTGGATGGTTGGATAAAACTATCAGCCAATATATACAGTTAAAAACTATAGTAGAAAAGACACTTATGTATGGTTTTCTCGCCTATAGTTGAAAACGTATTCACCTCAGATGGATAGTATCATTGGAAGTGCTATAAATAAGCTGAAAACAAATTGCGCCAGATGAATTTCTATGACAATAATAAAATCAATCCTAGGAGATCTGTACAGTGTCACCTTATTGGGTGATACAAAAATTGACCGGTACTGCGCGCATTATACGTATTGTGCCTTTTCTTTCGGTTGTTATCCCTCAACAGCGGAAGGGGAAGCAGCTCAGAAAGAAACGATCCCGCTTAGGATTCACGTGGCGACGCCAGGGCATGATAGATAACTAGAGACACGGTTACTGCCGTTAGTTGGGAATTTGGGATCGCTATTAACTAGAGCGCTAGAAGAGTAAAGGACAAGAAGGCCAATCGCTATTATTGGTCTGTATTTTTATTGTGCAAAAACATAACGAGTTTCGCTGACATACACATCTGCTTCCTCAGATGTCTTTTATAGACATACGCTCATAAAAAATTAAAAAAAGCTAGATCTTGATTCTAGAAATTTTCTTAAAATTTTTTAATGATAGACTCGTGTATTTCATCTTAAACCGTGAGGTCTGGAGTGTATTCAATTTATACATCCCAGTAAGACACGGTTACCCCGTTGTTTCGCACGATCGGGGTGAGACTAGGGGATGTGGTCAAATAGGGTTGTATACTAAAAGTTAGGCTTCCTCATTACTGTGGAAAATTCAGCTAGGTATATGCCGCGGAATACTGTAAACCATATGTTTAATGATTTATTCATAGAAGATTGCTTTACTAGTCTGCGTGATAATTTGTGTAAGCTGGGTTTACCAACGTAATTGGGAACCACACTGGCATGTGATGAGATCCGACGTAATGGTTGCTGGCACAGGTTAAGGTGGATCTTTACACTTTTAAATTTTTCTCCCCGTGGAATCTATGAGAGAAATGGTCACTGTTTTGCATAATAGAAATCAACTTGCAGCAATGATGGGTTACATGCCGAAGATCCAGATGTTACAAATGTGGTATTCTCTGTAATTGTAGGAATTTTCTATAGATAAATTGTGGTTTTTCTGTCTGGGATGGCTCCTTTTAGTATGGGATCTCTTAAGAAAGAGGCTCCGTGCGTATTAATTAAATTCTTTGCACTTCCCTGTATTGGGAGTTGTGCGTGGTAGTGAAACAGAGGTTGAAATCAGCTTTTGTTTTTTTACTCTTAAATTCCAGATGTTGCTCCTGGGTAAGGGTAATTGCCCCCTTTAGTAGATTGGCTGGGTAACCTTTTTGTAAGAATTTAGTTTGGGAGTGTAATCTGCTTGTAAGGGATATTCCTTATCCACTTTACGTTGATGGTTTGTTTTAAAAACCCCAAAATAACTATTAGACCTTAAAGTTTTGTAAAAAAAAGTTTTAGACATTATTTGGTTGTTTCTAATACAAATTAATGGGGAAAAGTTACTTCACTGCGTTTGAGGTAGCTGTAAATTGATCCCCCAGTGTTTACTATTAAAGAAGTTTGAAAAAATTGTTAAAGGGTATCTAAGATCCCCAAAATTAAACAAAAAAATTTCATCAATATTTTTTATAGTACCTAATTGTTTCAAAATGGCATTGGATAAATTTTGGCTTCAAAGGACCCCCATAAGAGGTTAGCAAAAGAGGGGCAACCTGTCCCATGGCAGTGCCTATGCTGGGATAATGTGTGTCTTCAATTAAAATAATTTTTTTTTAAAAAATGAGTTCAAGCCCTTTCAATTAAAAACCCTTTAAAAAGGGAAAAAAAAAAATGGGCCCTCAGTATCTAAAAATTCTTTTATGGTTTAATGCACAAGGAATTTTTTCAAAAATTAAATAGAGAGAGTACTCGAGACGGGCCCAAAATATATTGTTCTTCCCTGTGTGCCGACCAAATCCCTGAGTACAGTATCAAAACTTTAAGGAAACTCGGAAATGTGGGGTGTTTTTTTGGGAGGACATCTAAACCCGGCTGTTCCCCATGATCTCTGCTAAAAGCAATCAAAACCCCGAGTACTTATGGCGGTCCCAGGATCTTTGGGGAAACTAACCTATCGAGGACTCCAGGTTAAATTTTTTGAATCTTCATTATGTCTATGGGGAAAATACTAAATTTCCAGCTAATGCTTGAAATAGCAATTTTGGCAAAGATTGTTCTATGATAAAAAAGAATTAAAAAATATTCAAAAAAAAGCAAGAAGAATATTTGTGTTTCACGGCAATATTTTCTTTTTTAGCATTTTAAATTTTTACCCATTCCACCTGTTTTGATTATCCACCTTGCAGTTAAATTAAAACCCAGCAATTTTTTGTAGTCAGTACAGGTTTTTTTGCCAAAAAATCCCGTGTATCATACAAAACATAACAGATACGTGTTTTTGACTTTTGGCACCCATTTTTGTTCATTGACGCAGCATCCAGTAAACTTAAAACAGCAATTCTTAGTCACCAAGGTAATTGAAAGGGGGCAAAAAAAAACCGTGGTATTATACAAAACATAACAATTCGGGTTTTTTTTTTCACTTGAGCCCCAGCCAGATTTTTTTTGATGACACCTTGCAGTTAAATTTGAATCCAGCAATTTTTTTTTTTTGATTGGAGGGATTTTTTAGAAAAGCTGTATTTCCTCTTTTAAAAAGGACTTTCCAAAAATATTTAATTTTCCAAATTTTTATATTCTTTAAAAATGGAGCGAAAATGCAGGTGGTAACGAGCAAAGAGGGGGGTAGCCAGGGGGTAAAAGTTTTCGAGGAAGGTGCTCTTTCCATGTGGACAAACACGCATGCCCCCAGATCGTCAGTTGCAGGACCCTCGGTCTGTCATCGCTGGGTCAGGGCCCTGTTTAATCTAAAATAAAGAAAAATCGTCGCCAATCTGTTTTCATGGTTTTTTGCAACCGCATTAGCTCTTCCCTCCTCTCCTCCCCAGCAAGGCCACAAATGTCGTTTTATCGCACATCAGTTCCCCCAAAAAAAAGCCGCCCAAATGTAACCTTGTGAAAACCCACCACTGTGGATAATCCATTGTTGAAACCCTCTTTGATGACAAAAAAGCGGTTTGGGGTTAAAAAAAGGTAAGTTAAAAGATCAAGAGGATGATTTAGTCTGTCTGCGCCCCGTTACTGATGCCTCAGTGGAGGTAAGGAAGCCGGTCCCCAAACGGCAAAAATCCCGGGCGGTCGGGAACGCCCTTGGGGAGTGCCCCCCTTTCTTTTAGCCCGCAGCTTCTGGGCAGAAGTCGGAGACCAAGTCACCCGTTTGATGATGTTATATGACGACATTGCGGGTCCATCCGGTCTTTTCCCGCAGATTTCTTGCGAGCGCTTCATCATGGACGGGAGGAAACGATGGGGGGTAGTGTTATAGGGGTCCCCCACAAAAAAGAGAGAAAGGGGGGTCCCAAAACC